>JAOPSE010000014.1:103437754-103730198 GCA_029449295.1 Zea luxurians | reverse complement strand
TTTGATAGTTCAGATAGTCCCATGTTCATTAATGAACAAATTCATAAGAATGCACAAGCTACTACTGTTCTTCTAGCTTCTTTGTGCAGGGATGAATACCATAAAGTGAGCGGCTTGGATAACGCCAAGCAGATCTGGGACACCCTCAAGATTTCTCATGAGGGGAACGACGTCACCTTGCTCACCAAGATGGAGTTGGTGGAGGGTGAGCTTGGACGGTTCGCGATGATAAGGGGCGAGGAGCCGACGCAAACATACAACCGGCTCAAGACCCTTATCAACAAGATAAGGAGCTACGGAAGCACGCGATGGACGGACCACGACGTCGTCCGACTGATGCTAAGGTCCTTTACCGTTCTTGATCCTCATTTGGTAAATAATATTCGTGAAAATCCCAGGTACACCAAAATGTCGCCCGAGGAAGTCCTAGGAAAATTCGTCAGCGGGCGAATGATGATCAAGGAGGCGAGGTATGTGGACGACGCCTTGAATGGACCGATCAACGAGCCGCAACCTCTTGCTCTCAAGGCAACGAGGAGCAAGGAGGCACTACCGAGCAAGGTGGCGCAAGTTGAGGCGGCCGGGCTAAATAATGAGGAGATGGCCCTCATCATTAAGCGCTTCAAGACGGCGCTTAAGGGTCGCAAGGGACAGCCAAGCAAGACCAAGACAAAGGAGAAGCGCTCGTGCTTCAAATGTGGTAAGATTGGTCATTTCATTGCTAACTGTCCCGATAATGAAAGTGACCAGGAAAGGGGAACAAGAGGGAGAAGAAGAAGGCATACAAGAAGGCAAAGGGCGAGGCACATCTAGGAAAGGAGTGGGATTCGGATTGCTCCTCCTCCGACTCCGACAATGAAGGACTCGCTGCCACCGCCTTCAACAAGTCATCCCTCTTCCCCAACGAGCGTCTCACATGCCTTATGGCAAGGGAGAAGAAGGTATGTACTCGAGACTCTACGTATGCTTCTTCAAGTGAGGATGATTCTAGCGATGAGGAAATAGATTACTCTAGCTTGTTCAAGGGATTGGATAGAAATAAAATTGATAAAATCAATGAATTGATTGATGCCTTGAATGAAAAGGATAGGCTTTTAGAAAAGCAAGAGGATTTGTTGTATGATGAACATGATAAATTTGTAGAGGCACAAAAATCATATGCTTTAGAAGTTAAAAGAAATGAAATGCTTTCTTATGAACTATCTACTTGTCATGAAACCATTTCTACTTTACAAGGTGTTAACAATGATTTAAATGCTAAATTAGAAGTAGCAAATAAATCTAATTCTTGTGTAGAACATGTTATGATTTGCACTAGGTGTAAGGATTTCGATATTGATGCCTGTAGTGAACACCTAGTTTTAATTTCCAAATTAAATGAGGAATTGGCTAGTCTTAATGCCCAACTTAAGACTAGCAAGAATGAATTTGATAAGCTGAAATTTGCAAGGGATGCCTACACGATTGGTAGACACCCCTCAATTAAGGATGGACTTGGCTACAAGAGGGAAGCCAAGGACTTGACAAGCCATAAGGCTCCCATCTCTGCCAAGGAGAAAGGGAAGGCCCCTATGGCAACTAGTGCTAAAAAGAACCATGCCTTTATGTACCATGGTAGGAGACAAACTAGAAATACTTATAGGAGTTATAATGCTTATAATGATTTTGACATGTTTGCTTCTAGTTCCTCCTATGTGCATGATAGAAATATTGGTAGGAGAAATGTTGCTCATAACGTGCCTAGAAAGAATATTATTCATGCTCCTAGGAAAGTAGTGAATGAACCTTCTACAATTTATTACGCTTTAAATGCTTCCTTTGCTATTTGTAGAAAGGATAGGAAAATAGTTGCTAGGAAGTTAGGGGCAAGATGCAAGGGAGACAAAACTTGCATTTGGGTCCCTAAGGATATTTGCACTAACCTTATAGGACCCAACATGAGTTGGGTACCTAAGACCCAAGCCTAAATTTGCCTTGCAGGTTTATGCATCCGGGGGTTCAAGCTGGATTATCGACAGCGGATGCACAAACCATATGACGGGGGAGAAGAAGATGTTCACCTCCTACGTCAAAAATAAGGATTCCCAAGATTCAATTATATTCGGTGATGGGAATCAAGGCAAGGTAAAAGGGTTAGGTAAAATTGCAATTTCTAATGAACACTCAATCTCCAATGTGTTTTTAGTTGAGTCTCTTGGTTACAATTTGCTATCTGTTAGTCAACTATGCAATATGGGATATAATTGTCTTTTTACAAATGTAGATGTGTCTGTCATTAGAAGAAGTGATGGTTCACTAGCCTTTAAGGGTGTACTAGACGGCAAGCTTTACTTAGTTGATTTTGCAAAAGAAGAGGCCGGTCTAGATGCATGCTTAATGGCTAAGACTTGCATGGCTGGCTGTGGCATCGCCGCTTAGCTCATGTGGGGATGAAGAACCTCCACAAGCTTCTAAAGGGAGAACACGTGATAGGTCTAACCAATGTTTATTTCGAAAAAGATAGACCTTGTGCAGCTTGTCAAGCAGGTAAACAAGTGGGAGGAGCACATCACAGCAAGAATGTGATGACCACGTCAAGACCTCTGGAGCTGCTGCATATGGACCTCTTCGGACCCGTCGCCTATCTAAGCATAGGAGGAAGTAAGTATGGTCTAGTTATTGTTGATGACTTTTCCCGCTTCACTTGGGTGTTCTTTTTGCAGGATAAGTCTGAAACCCAAGGGACCCTCAAGCGCTTCCTAAGGAGAGCTCAAAATGAGTTTGAGCTCAAGGTGAAGAAGATAAGGAGCGACAACGGGTCTGAATTCAAGAACCTTCAAGTGGAGGAGTTTCTTGAGGAGGAAGGGATCAAGCACGAGTTCTCCGCTCCCTACACACCTCAGCAAAACGGTGTGGTAGAGAGGAAGAACAGGACACTCATTGATATGGCGAGGACTATGCTTGGAGAATTCAAGACCCCCGAGTGCTTTTGGTCGGAAGCCGTGAACACGGCTTGCCACACCATCAACAGGGTCTACCTTCACCGCCTCCTCAAGAAGACGTCGTATGAGCTACTAACTGGTAACAAACCCAATGTGTCTTATTTTCGTGTATTTGGGAGCAGGTGCTACATTCTAGTGAAGAAGGGTAGAAATTCTAAATTTGCTCCCAAAGCTGTAGAAGGGTTTTTATTAGGTTATGATTCAAATACAAAGGCGTATAGGGTCTTCAACAAATCATCGGGTTTGGTTGAAGTCTCTAGCGACGTTGTATTTGATGAGACTAATGGCTCTCCAAGAGAGCAAGTTGTTGATTGTGATGATGTAGATGAAGAAGATGTTCCGACGGCCGCTATACGAACCATGGCGATTGGAGAAGTGCGGCCACAGGAACAAGATGAACGAGATCAATCTTCTTCCTCAACAACGTGCATCCCCCAACTCAAGACGATGAACAGGTTCATCAAAAGGAGGCGTGTGATCAAGGGGGAGCACAAGATGATCACGTGATGGAGGAAGAAGCGCAACCGGCACCTCCAACCCAAGTTCGAGCGATGATTCAAAGGGATCATCCCGTCGACCAAATTTTGGGTGACATTAGCAAGGGAGTAACTACTCGATCTCGATTAGTTAATTTTTGTGAGCATTACTCCTTTGTCTCTTCTATTGAGCCTTTCAGGGTAGAGGAGGCATTGCTAGACCCAGATTGGGTATTGGCCATGCAGGAGGAACTCAACAACTTCAAGCGCAATGAAGTTTGGACACTGGTGCCTCGTCCCAAGCAAAATGTTGTGGGAACCAAGTGGGTGTTCCGCAACAAACAGGACGAGCACGGGGTGGTGACGAGGAACAAGGCTCGACTTGTGGCAAAAGGTTATGCCCAAGTCGCAGGTTTGGACTTTGAGGAGACTTTTGCTCCTGTGGCTAGGCTAGAATCAATTCGTATCTTGCTAGCATATGCCGCTCACCATTCTTTCAGGTTGTACCAAATGGATGTGAAGAGCGCTTTCCTCAACGGGCCGATCAAAGAGGAGGTGTACGTGGAGCAGCCCCCTGGCTTCGAGGATGAACGGTACCCCGACCACGTGTGTAAGCTCTCTAAGGCGCTCTATGGACTTAAGCAAGCCCCAAGAGCATGGTATGAATGCCTTAGAGATTTTTTAATTGCTAATGCGTTCAAGGTTGGGAAAGCTGATCCAACTCTTTTTACTAAGACTTGCAATGGTGATCTTTTGTGTGCCAAATTTATGTCGACGATATAATATTTGGTTCCACTAACCAAAAGTCTTGTGAAGAGTTTAGCAGGGTGATGACGCAGAAATTCGAGATGTCGATGATGGGCGAGTTGACCTACTTCCTTGGGTTCCAAGTGAAGCAACTCAAGGACGGCACCTTCATCTCCCAAACGAAGTACACACAAGATTTGCTAAAGAGGTTTGGGATGAAGGATGCCAAGCCTGCAAAGACGCCGATGGGAAGCGACGGACACACCGACCTCAACAAAGGAGGTAAGTCCGTTGATCAAAAAGCATATCGGTCCATGATAGGTTCTTTGCTTTATTTATGTGCTAGTAGACCGGATATTATGCTTAGCGTATGCATGTGTGCTAGATTTCAATCCGATCCGAAGGAGTGTCACTTAGTGGCTGTGAAGCGAATTCTTCGATATTTAGTCGCTACGCCTTGCTTCGGGATCTGGTATCCAAAGGGGTCTAACTTTGACTTGATTGGGTACTCAGATTCCGACTATGCTGGATGTAAGGTCGATAGGAAGAGTACATCGGGGACGTGCCAATTCTTAGGAAGGTCCCTGGTGTCATGGAACTCTAAGAAACAAACCTCCGTTGCCCTATCCACCGCTGAGGCCGAGTACGTTGCCGCAGGACAGTGTTGCGCGCAACTACTTTGGATGAGGCAAACCCTCAGGGACTTTGGCTACAATCTGAGCAAAGTCCCACTCCTATGTGACAATGAGAGTGCTATCCGAATAGCGGAAAATCCTGTTGAGCACAGCCGCACAAAGCACATTGACATCCGGCATCACTTTTTGAGAGACCACCAGCAAAAGGGAGATATCGAAGTGTTTCATGTTAGCACCGAGAACCAGCTAGCCGATATCTTTACCAAGCCTTTAGATGAGAAGACCTTTTGCAGGCTGCGTAGTGAGCTCAATATCTTAGATTCGCGGAACTTGGATTGAAATGTAGCATACATGTGTTTATGCTTTTGATTATGTTCATTCTGCATTTTGTTGTGGTGCTCGAGTTGTACAAACACTCTCTGGACCTCACAAGTCCGTTGCAAAGTGATGCACAGTTTTAGGGGGAGATGTGTTACAACTTGACCCTTTGATACTAACCATATGCTTGAGTTTGCTTGTTTTAGTCTCAAAGGAGAATTGAAAGGGAAAAGGTGGACTTGGACCATGAAAGACTTCCACTGCACTCCGATGAGAGGGTAACCTATTCCAAGTTCATCTAATGAACTCTTATTGCCATTTGCTCTTAATTGAAGATTTTGGTGAGGCAATGGGGTTAAAGAGCCAAGATTAATCCCGTTTTGGTGGTTGATGCCAAAGGGGGAGAAAATAAAGGCCAAAGCGATAAATGGATCAGCTACCACTTGAGAGATTTTGAAAATAGTAGAATAGAGCTTTTGGTTTGTCAAAACTCTTTGTTGTCTCTCTTATCAAAAGTTGGCTTCTTGTGGGGAGAAGTATTGATTATGGGAAAAAGGGGGAGTTTTTTGAAATCTACTTAGAGATAGAGATTTGAGTTTGATTTGCAAAAACAAACCAAGTGGTGGCATAGAGTGATCCATATATGTCAAAATTGAATCAAAATAATTTGAGTTCATATTTGAAGTGTTTTTGTACTTATTCTACTTGCTTTATGTTGTGTTGGCATAAATCACCAAAAAGGGGGAGATTGAAAGGGAAATGTGCCCTTGGGCCATTTCTAAGTATTTTGGTGATTTAGTGCCCAACAGGTGCCTAATTGTAAAATGGTGGACAAAGTACAAATCAAGGATAAAGGTATGTTTCTCAGACTTAGTACATTGTTTTATGGACTAATGTATTGTGTCTAAGTGCTGGAAACAGAAAAAATCGAGTTGGAGAAGAAATGGCTCGAGCAGCCAAAGTCTGCCCAGTCTGGGTACACCGGACTGTCCGGTGTGCACCGGACATGTCCGGTGCGCCAGGCTGGCTCGGCGCGAAGTGGCTGCTCTCGGGAATTCACCGGCGACGTACGGCTAAAATTCACCGGACTGTCCGGTGTGCACCGGACTGTCCGGTGAGCCAACGGTCGGCCGGGCCAACGGTCGGCCGCGCAATCTGCGCGGGACACGTGGCCGAGCCAACGGCTAGAAGACGGCACCGGACTGTCCGGTGTGCACCGGACATGTCCGGTGCGCCAACGGCTCCCAGATCTGCAATGGTCGGCAACGGTCGGCAGCGCCATTTTAGGAAGGAAATCAGGCACCGGACAGTGTCCGGTGTGCACCGGACTGTCCGGTGCACCCGACGACAGAAGGCAAGATTGGCCTTCCAGATTTGCTCTCAACGGCTCCTAGCTGCCTTGGGGCTATAAAAGGGACCCTAGGCGCATGGAGGAGTAGACCAAGCAACCTTAGAGCATTCTTGATCATCCACACTCAGTCTTTGCGCATTCGTTTGTCATTCTCAGTGATTCGAGCTCCGTTCTAGTGAGAACTTTGAGATAGTCTTTTGAGCTCGATTCTTGGCCGTGTGTGTGTGCGCATTTTGCTGTGGATTTGTGTGTGTTGCTTTCCTCCCTTACTCCGTATTTCTTGTGAATTTCAAGTGTAAGGGCGAGAGGCTCCAAGTTGTGGAGAATCCTCGCAAACGGGATTGAAAGGCAAAACAAAACACTGTGGTATTCAAGTTGGTCTTTGGACCGCTTGGGAGGGGTTGATTGCAACCCTCGTCCGTTGGGACGCCACAACGTGGAGTAGGCAAGCGTTGGTCTTGGCCGAACCACGGGATAACCACTGTGTCATCTCTGTGTTTTGATCTCTTGTGGTATTGTGTTTTGTTGAGACTCCTCTCTAGCCACTTGGCGATTAGTGTGCTAACACTTAACAAGTTTTTGTGGCTATAAGTTTAAGTTTTCACAGGATCACCTATTCACCCCCCCTCTAGGTGCTCTCACAACCTTTCGAAAGAGGTGGCCCGGCGACTGGATGACAGAATGGTTTTACATGAAAAATGACCTGAAATCACGTGAAGATATCAAAGGTATCATTATGCGCCTATCTGGCAACGCTTCGGCCTCCGAAAGCCGAAGGTGGAGATGGATGAAGCAGCCGAAGAATGCTAGAGAGCCTTTGGCGTAGTCTGCTCTTTTATTAGTACAAGGGATTTGGTCCAAGAGCATATTGCCTTCAGAGTTTGGCCACTTGTAGAAAAGTGGGAAATGCCGAAGGAGACCGTCAAGGAACCTGACGAAGGCGGGCTAGTTAGGCTAAAATACACATTCAAATACGGAGATAAGTTTGTTGAACCAGATGATGACTGGCTGAAGAGTATTGAGGCTATAAGTGACGAATTGCTTGGGGTATACTCGAAAGCCGAAGATACTGCACTATCAGCGGCCTTCGGAGGCCGAAAGAAGAAGAGGCTTAACCGTGTATTTGATGCAATTGGGTTTATCTACCCCGACTACCATTACCCGGTGCGAGGCCAAAAAAGGAAAAATACTTCTCCTGCAAAGGAAATTGCTTCAGCTGCTCCTAGCGAACCGGCGCCGAAGAGGAAAAAGGTAAAGGTACTCACACACCCTCCACGTTATATTGAGCCGGCCACAGTGCCTAAGTTTATTGGTGAGGCCTCTTCGGCCACTGAAGCCAGAGAAGCAACTCCGGTGGCAAAAATCGAGGAAATAGCTGAATTACCAGCAACAGAGAAAACAAAAGAGCCAAGGACTGAAAAAGCAAAAACATTAGAAATTTTAAGTCCAACAGCAAAAATCCAGAAGGGGCCAGCAGCGACCCCGAAAAGAAAAAGGATGGTTAATGTGCTGGATGTTTAGAAACAATTAAGTCTTCGAGCATAACTCCGAAGAAAACTGTTGAAGCTTCTGAAGTGTCTACTGAAGCCTTTGTTGCTGAAGCTTTGAAGCAACAATTTGAAGCTGAAGCTGGGCCCTCAGAGCCCATCAAGGTAAAACCTTTGAAAGCTGAAGAAAGAAAATTGACAGAGGCAACTTTGGAAACCGAAAAAATAAAAATGACAGAGCCAATTTTGATTGAAGAAATTGACACCGGCGTTCCCGAAGCATCTTCCAAAATACATGATTATATTGTGCGACATGCTTCGGGGAAAAACTATCTGAAGAAGAGGTTTTTGAAGCTAATCACTATGCCCGAGAACTGAAGTATCCGAAGGGAGCCGTAGTGTTCAATGGAACAGACGAAGATGACTTCCTATACTGTCTCCCAGACAATAAAGAATTGTCTGTCTGCCGAGAGATGGCTAGGAGCATGGGGTTCCCGAAGCTTGAAGCTGGCCTTTGCGCCATGACGAAGGAGGATCTTGCAGATAGCCTTGCATAATAGTCTGAAGGTACAAAGATTGTAAATTTTGAAATTTATGAATTTTAAATTAGTCTTTTGTTCTTAAGTTAATCCATTCATTCTTTTGAATAGGGCTTAATACTTAGTAATGCCTTAAGGGCATAAAAGAATGCTGAAGATGAGAGCTGCACTATTGCTCTTAACAACCTTCGGACAGAGGTTATCAGACTAAGAAACGAAGCCTTGGAAAAGGACAAAATCCTGGTTACATTAGTGGATAAGATAAAGGAAAACGAAGCTAATTCTAAAATTCAAGCCAAAGCTCAGAAGCAGGAAATCGAAGATCTTCGGAAACAACTAGCCCGAGCTAAAGAAGAACGCATTCTTGAAGAAACAAAACGAGAACTAAGTGATCAATGGGCAAATCATTTGGAAGTAAATGTTGAAGAGCTTCGTGCTTTGAAGAAAAGGTGCTATGATAAATCCATAGAGTGTGTTAAAAAGATAAAATCCAGCTTCGCCAGCGTCGGCGCATTTTCTAGTGAAGAAAATTTCACAAGAGGGAATCCAGAGGGCCTGATTGAATGGATCTGTCACGAAGCTGAGGCCTTCGAGGAAATCTTGAATAGTCGCGGGGTCATTTGTGCTTTTTCGGGCGCCAGAGGAATTTTTACTATTTTGGAGAAGAAAGGGTGCGAGCATGTGAAATCTTTGGCACAGTCTGAAACTGCTTTATCCTCTGAAGATATCAAAGACCCTTCAGCCGAAGCAAGCCAGGTCGGTGGAAAATTTTTCACCGACATTTGGGACAATGGCGGCCGAGAAATGGCTCAAGAAATCATTCAGAGAAGCGAAAAAAGCATCCATGACGCTAGGAAGGTAGCGGAGGCTGCTGAAAAAAGCACAGGGCCCGAAGGGCAAATAGGTATTAATTAGTGGTTTTTATTCTGTTGTAATTTTTGATTTTAAACTTTGTTCGTGGTTTTGTAATAGTAATATAGTCGTGTCCTCTCCTCCCTCAGAACCTGCTGAGGCAGCTCCGGATCCCCCCCCCCCCCGAAGGGGGACGACGAAATTAGACAAATGGCCGAAGCCATCATGGACAAAGTTGTCAATCAACTACTAAACGAAGCTGCAGAAGTAGTTCTTAGGAAAGATTAAGTGCTATTGTAAAAATACTTGGAACATGACATGTGTAAAACTTTGTAACTTTGAATGTAATATATAATCTATTTATGGTTCAATTCTTTACGATGCATGAAATTTTGCATACATACCGTTTTTTGAGCTTTCGGGAAAAAAAACACCTTCCCTTCTTTTCATGCTTCGTGAAGAAAATCTTTTATGTATCACAAGAATTTCCATACTTCTCTGATGAAGAATATCCAAGCTTCGTGAAAACATCTTCGAAGCTATAAAAAAGTTTTATGTTGCCTCTCTGACGAAGTTATACTTCTTCTCACTTTATCCTGTGCTTTAGCACGATTTTCTCTTTTTCCAAAACATTCTTCGAAAATCGATACCGTGTCCCCTTCTTGTTCTTCATGCAATATGATGTATGATGCTTATGTTATGCAAAATGATGTGATGATGTTATGCTATGCAAAATGATATTTATGCCGAAGATACACACATCTCTGCAATAGGGCACACAATCTTTTTATCTCAGCGCCGACTTTTCGCTGTAAGCCTCCCTTAGGAGCTTCTTCGCCTTTTACTTTCAGCGGAATCAGCGTTTATTTTTCGCTGTAAGCCTCCCTTAGGAGCTTCTTCGCCTTTTACTTTCAGCGGAATCAACGTTTATTTTTCGCTGTAAGCTCTGCATTCCCTTCGGAACGACTTTTGAGCAGAAAACTTACACTGCGCTCCTTTAGGAACGACTTTTTACTACTTCGAAGAAGTTACAGTGTGTTCCTTAGAACAAGTTTTTGATAATTCGAAGGTTCTTCGTGCCACCATAAATTCTTGTGCTTCAGTAACTCAAGCCTATGGAGAAGATATATTTTCATTATGATGATAAGCTAAACTGTTACAAGAATTTGAAAAAAAGGATAAAAGACACTTAAACTTCCTACAATTGTTCTTTACTACAAAGAAAGTAAAACTGAATGCGAAAAGCTGCTGTCGAGGTAGGATATTTTGTTAGTAAATATGCTTCGACTCTGGCACAGTGCTATTGACTGTGCGAGCTTCGGACTCCTCCCTGAGGTCCCTCTGGGGGTGAGAGTGCTGGCTCTCTTCTGGTTGCGGACCACGTTGTACTGGTGGTGGTGGAAGCTGTTGCCAGGAAGCTTGGGGTTGGCTTGCCGAAGCAACAGAAGCTGCAGGGTGATTGCCTACATATTCTGGAATGTAAGGCGAATGGTACGAAGCAGTATGCATGACCTGCTTCGACTGGTTCTGTTGCGCTGCAGCCTCTGCTAACTCCTTTTGCTTCTGGATTGTAACATGGCACATCCTGGTGGTATGGCCCTTGCCTTCACCACAGAACAGGCAATAAAATTTTCTTGGTTGATCTCCAAATCTTCCCCCGAAGCCCCTATTGCCTCTGCCCCTTGGCGCTGGCGGTCAGAAAGAGCTTTGCTGTTGCCCCGAAGCTTGCGAGGAGCACTGTGGCCTTTGTTGTTGACTGCCTTTGTCATCACTTTGGGTAGAATTGTGAATTGACCTGACGTGCCTTGGATAAAATCTTCCTCCGAAGCCCCTGGCCATTTCAGAGAACCTTAAAGCTTCCTCCCTTCTTTGGCGAAAATCATTGTCAGCTCGAATATACTCGTCCATCTTCTGGAGCAGTTTCTCCAAGGTTTGAGGAGGCTTCCTGGCAAAGTACTGAGCTGCAGGTCCTGGCCGAAGCCCCTTGATCATGGCCTCAATAACAATTTCATTGGGCACTGTTGGTGCCTGTGCCCTTCAGACGTAGGAACCTTCGGACATATGCCTGAAGGTATTCTTCATGATCCTGGGTGCACTGGAATAAAGCTTGAGCAGTGACTGGCTTCGTCTAAAACCCTTGGAAGCTGGTTATCAACATTCCTTCAACTTTTGCCATGAGGTGATTGTCCCTGGCCTAAGGGAAGAGTACCAAGTTTGTGCAACGCTCCTGACAGCCATGACGAAGGACTTTGCCATGACCGCCGTGTTGCCACCGTACGAAGATATAGTTGCCTCATAGCTCATCAAGAATTGTTTCGGGTCTGAATGACCGTCGTACATGGGGAGCTGGGGTGGCTTGTAAGACTGTGGCCAAGGAATAGCCTGCAGTTCTGTTGACAAGGGAGAAGCATCATCAAAAGCAAAATTTCCGTGATGGAAATCTTCATACCAGTCGCCCTCGTTGTAGAAGCCCTCTTGATGAAGCTCTCTGCGCGGGGGCCTTTGGTTCTGGTCATCTTGAGCAAGATGTCGAAGCTCTTCAGAGGCTTCGTCTATCTGCCTTTGAAGATCAGCTAGACGAGCCATCTTCTCCTTCTTCCGTTGGACCTGTTGATTGATCATCTCTAAATTTTGGATTTCTTGATCCAAGTCGTCCTCCGGAGGCGTTGGACTGGTGACCTTCCTCTTCTGGCTTCGGGCCTCCCTAAGAGAAACGACATCTTGATTGGGGTCCAGCGGCTGCAGAGTGGCAGCCCCTGTTGCTGAAGCTTTTTTAGGCGGCATGACGAAGGTAACGCTTGCCGAAGGTGTTCAAAACTTTAAAAAATGGGCGTGAGTTCACAGGAGGTGGGCGCCAATGTTGGAGACTTGTTCTCAAATGCTAAGAATTAAGAACAAGGCAACATAGAAAGTGTTAAACGTTAAGATCCTTCGTCCTTAAAAACATTATATCCCTTCGGATATAATGAATCTTGGACGAAGGTTACAAAGGAAAAGATTCTCATAAGATTGATTAACGGTAAGAAAGAACACACATATATAAAATACAAATAATGGCTTGAGTATTATCATCAACTTATCTTTATTGCCAAATTCATGAAAACAAATTACAAGTGTACCTTCGGATTGTTGGAAAGTAAGGATGCAGACGTAATGTGAAAAAGCGTATGCCAAGTCAGCGTGAACAGTACGGGAGTGCTGTTCATCTATTTATAGGCACGGGACGCAGCCCGTGTAAAATTACATTGATGCCCTTTACATTTGATAACAACTTTATGGCAATCCTTCGAGGTTTAACTTGACTTTTCATCCTTAAGTCGGTTTCTCTTTTCCTTCGTCATGCCGAAGCTTTTCTGCACGTAGCTTCGTGATCGTCCCTTTCGTCGTGATCGATTTCCACCCCAGTCAAGCTTCGTCTTAACCATGCTCTTGTACTCCCGCAACCTGACTCCGAAGATACCTGTTCACATGTTTCACTCAGAAAATATTGTCAAATCATGTTTTTGAGGAGCTTCGGAAGCCGAAGGCCCCCAACAATAACAAATTTGGATAAGTAGCAAAAGCAGGGTTTAGACTGCTTTTAAATTTATACTACAGAAATTCTGTCTTTCCGAAGTCAGTGCAGAAAGTCTAAACCCCTTTGGTTCAACTTTTGACTTTTCAAAGTAGAAGCAGGTTCAAAAAGTCGAATCAAACGCACCCTTAGTCTTTTTGTTAGTAGCTTCAGGTCGTGCTCTCTAGTTACTTTTGTTGCTTGCTCTCTCGTCGGTAAATTAGCCTAGTTATTCTTGTAGTTACCTTATAGTTTAGTAGACCCTCTAGTTGCTTGTTTGGTTTGGTGCTTGATTCTTGTTCTTGCAACTACAAATGCACATGAGGCTTACACTATTTTGCATAGGTTGAGCAAGTAGTGGTTCTTATGATCATGTCTTTTACTAACACCTTTGCCTAGTGTTTATGAGATTGTATAAATTTTAGTTAGGCCATTCATCTGCCACTACCGGAATCCGAGGCTTTGCCGAGTGTCGGGCTCTTTGCCGAGTGCCTTTTGTCGGGCACTCGGCAAAGCCTGCTTTACCGAGAGCTGCACTCGGTAAAGTTAGGCTCTCGGCAACGAGCCTCTTTACCAAGTGCTAGACACTCGGCACAGGACCCCACTCGGCAACGACACGTTTGCCGAGTGTCAAACACTCGGCAAAGGTGGCGCTCGGCAAAGGGCCGTTAGACGGCCGTCCTAAAGCTGACGGCCGTCAGTTTTGCCGAGAGCTGAGGATTGGCACTCGGCAAAGAGTCTTCTTTGCCGAGTGCCATATAATGGGCACTCGGCAAAGGACTCTTTACCGAGTGTCTTCTCTGGACACTCGGCAAAGTATATTTTTATTTTTTTTATTTTGTCTCCCAAACTTTTTGTGGTATGTTCCTACACTATGTAGACCTACATGTATCATTTGTGGACAATTATAACTGAGTTTTCAATATCTAGTAGATTTAGTTCGTTTATTTGAATTTCTTTAAAAATTCAGATTTGAACTGCAGGTCACTCGAAACTTGAAAAATCGTGCATGCAAAAATGATATTCATGTTACTTAGCATAAGTTACGACCGATTCCAGGAGCGGACTGGAAACTTCGAGCAACATGCTCACTAAACATGGCCATAAACTTGCCATCCACATGTTTAAAAATTGTATAAAACACAAACAAAGTCAGAAAATCATGAAACTTGTCCACGTGTCATGATATCATATGTACAGGCTGTGATAAAAAATTGAAAAAGTTTCGAGGAAACTATGACGCGCTATGTGTACAAACCTAAGAGATGCACATTGAAACTCTATGATTTCATGTTTAGTTCTCTTACGTTTCTACACATAGTGTCTCACAACTTTCTTTAAACATTCTAAAATTTTTATCACAGACTGTACATATGATATCATGACACGTGGACAAGTTTCATGATTTTCTGACTTTGTTGTGTTTTATACAATTTTTAAACATGTAGATGGCAAGTTCACGACCATGTTTAGTGAGAATGTTGCTCGAAGTTTCCGGTCCGCTCCTGGAATCAGTCATAACTTATGCTAAGTAACATGAATATCATTTTTGCATGCACGGTTTTTCAAGTTTTGAGTGACCTGCAGTTCAAATCTGAATTTTCCGAAGAAATTCAAATAAACGAACTAAATCTACTAGATATTGAAAACTCAGTTATAATTGTCCACAAATGATACATGTAGGTCTATATAGTGTAGGAACATACCACAAAAAGTTTGGGAGACAAAACAAAAAAATACAAATGTATTTTGCCGAGTGTCAGATGGTTGAAACTCGGTAAAGTATGCTTTGCCGAGTGCCCCATGGGTGACACTCGGCAAAGAAGTGTAAGTTAGTCTTTGTTGAGTGTCACCTCGTCGACACTCGGCAAAGGAGCCTTTGCCGAGTGTCCCTAATCTGGCACTCGGCAAAGCTTATTTTAAAAATAAAAAAAAATCTTTGTCGAGTGCCAGATCACGGGCACTCGGGAAAGCGCGTGTACATAACGCTGGTAATTCTTCTTTCTCTCTCACTCTCTCACTCTCTCACTCTCACTCTATCAGTCTCACACGCCGCCGCCGCGCCGCCGCGACCCCGCCCACCGCCGCGTCGCGCCCCGCCCGCGCCGCTTCCTCGCCCTTGTCCCCGCCCACGCCCTCGCCGCGCCGCCGCAATCCTAAATTGTCAAGCGTGGACACCAAATCAAATACATTCCTTCACGTCGCTCGCCCAGGAAGACTATATCCAGGTACGATGAGTTCATGTGCTTCTGTTTGTGACTCATTTTAGTGCTTCTGTTTGTGACTCATTTTAGTCACTGGCCACTGTTATTTTCATATTGTATATTATACTGAATTATGTGTACTGTTATTTTTGAAACTGTGTATTATGTAGTGGTCATTCTCACAGTTGCCGTCAACATGTGTGCATTTGTTTGTAATCACTTGCTAATACACAAGAGAATCCTAGGTTTTTTCCAATTTATCATACTGAAAAAATTGAGAATGTCATACTTAATCATGTCGTAAGGCTATGTGCTATATATGACAGATTGATCTGAAGTGGTCATTCTTTTGTGAGTCATTTTTAAACTTGCTACTGTTATTTTCGAAACTTACACAATCATTTTTTCCAATTTAATCATGTGCTCCTGAAACGTTGATACTGTGTATTATTTAATGGTCATTCTCATAGATGTAGTCAATGTCCATGATTAGAAGCACATGGAGAGCTCATTCTCACAGTGATACGTGTTGTTCTCTAAATGTTACGGTCCTATTGCAAAACAAACAAATGCAACTGATAAAAAATATATTGATATTAAATTAAGTGCATTGTACACAACAAGGCTTCATTTGTTTGCTTCATATAAATTGAACTACATCATATTTTCTTCTTGATCATTGAAAAAAATTTCCGGTGTCTTATTTGCACATAGCCTTACTCCAAACATCTGGTCGTTTTGGTGCTTCATTATTTCCACTGCATCTGTTTTACAATGACAAGGCTTCATTTAGGTGCTTCATTATTTGTACTTCGTCATATGAACTCAAATATCTTATGACCGAGAAGAGGATAGATATTTGAGCTCATATAACTTTGAGATAGGCACTCGACAACTGCTAGTAGTGTACTGTGACAACTGCTAGTAGTGTATTGTGATGGCTTGCAATGGGAAATAAGAAATGTGACAACTGCTAGTAGTGTATACTTTAGGTGAATTTTCTTCTTACTGTGTGCATGTCAGCCATCGTGGCTGTTAGTTTTATTGCAGGTTTTAAAAACCTCAACGTACAGGGGAGGTGCTGTCGATTTTTTGTATTAACAGAGTTGTGTTTCTTTTTTTACAGAGAAGATACTTGTCTTCCTAGCCGCTGCGGGTCTGCCTGCACCGCGTCGCGTCGCCCACTGCACCGACCCGCCACAGCCCCACTAGCCTGACTCCATCGCCACCCTAGTATAACCTCTATTTCCGCATCATGGGTCGTAGATCACGTAACCCAGTTAGGCGTCTCCCGTTTGAAAGAGATACGGTGTAGATATGCAGATCTTTGCATATCTACAAATGTATCAGTTTCGAATTGTCCACGTTTTTTGGACAGCCTGCGGTTGCGTAGATGGTGTTAGTTTCATGCTCTACTCCGGTCCGAGATAGAGTTTCGGCGTCACCTCCCTGTTGTTCTCCAGACAGTACACTCTCCCTGCCAGGACGTGTATCCGGAGAACAGCGGGGAGGTGCTGCCAAAATTCTATCTTGGATTGGAGTAGAGCATGGAAACTAACTCAATCTACGCAACCGCGGGTGGGATTAGGACCTATCCTCACCTATTAGAAGGTAGGAACGTAGTGTACATGCATTACATGTCTATATTAAACTATACTCGGTTATATATGTTAGAGAATGGAGGACCGTGAGTGGATGTACACGGGCCGCGTTCGACGTAATGATGTCACCCCCTGAATGGATTAGGAAGACCGATGCTTTCATGGAACGGGCATTTAGCGAAGCTGCTAAAGGAGCTAGTCTAGTCCCTTGTCCGTGCAGCAAATGTGCCAACAGGAAAAGGAAAACAAAGAAGGTCATGGTAGAACATATTTGGAAGAATGGATTTATGTCGGACTATACTCGGTGGATCTTCCATGGTGAAGCGCATCGCACGAGAGAGGAGGTGGTGAGACAACGCGTCGAGGATTACGATGCTGATGCCGGGGTAGCGGACATGTTGAACGACTATCACGAGGCACAGTTCGCCGAAGGACGTATGGAGGACGAGCCAGAGGCGACCGCAAAGGCATTCTACAACATGTTTGACACGGCACAGAATCCCCTTCATGGCAAGACAAAGGTTTCTCAACTGGATGCCATTGGGCGTATAATGGCATTCAAGTCGCAGTATAGCATGAGTCGAGACGCCTTCGATGGTTTGTTGACAGTTATTGGCAGCCTGCTTCCGGAGGATCACGTTCTGCCAAAGAGCATGTACGAGGCACAGAAACTCCTTCGTGCACTCAAGATGACGTATGAGCAGATACATGCTTGTCCGAAGGGCTGCGTCCTATTTAGGAAAGAACACACTGAGGCAAAGTATTGTCCGAAGTGTAAATCGTCTAGGTTCATGGAGGTAGACTCTGGTGATGGACAGAAGAGGCAGCTCGACATCCCCGTGACAATCCTACGCCACCTTCCGTTCATACCAAGGATCCAACGTCTATACATGACAGAGGAATCCGCGAAACAGATGACATGGCACAAAAAAGGCAAACGATACAATCCTGACAAGATGGTTCACGCATCCGATGGTGAAGCATGGACCCACTTTGATGCCATTCACCATGAGAAAGCCAAAGAGGCTCATAATGTTCGTGTTGCGCTGGCCACAAATGGGTTCAATCCCTATGGAATGACCGCTGCCCCATACACATGTTGGCCCGTGTTCGTTATCCCCATCAATCTCCCCCCCGGCGTATGCTTTCAAAGACAGAACATATTCGTGTCGTTGATAATTCCTGGACACCCGGGGAATAAAATGGGCGTGTACATGGAGCCTGAAAGTCGCCTAGAGGGGGGTGAATAGGGCGAAACTGAAATTCTCAAAAATAATCACAACTACAAGCCGGGTTAGCGTTAGAAATATAATAGAGTCCGCGAGAGAGGGTGCAAAATAAATCGCAAGCAAATAATGAAGTGAGACACGCGGATTTGTTTTACCGAGGTTCGGTTCTCTCAAACCTACTCCCCGTTGAGGAGGCCACAAAGGCCGGGTCTCTTTCAACCCTTACCCTCTCTCAAACGGTCCCTCGGACCGAGTGAGCTTTCTCTTCTCAATCACTTGGAACACAAAGTTCCCGCAAGGACCACCACACGATTGGTGTCTCTTGCCTCAATTACAAGTGAGTGTTTCATCACAAGAAAGAATCAAGAAAGAAGAAAGCAATCCAAGCGCAAGAGCTCGAAAGAACACAAGCAAATCACTCTCTCTAATCACTAGGGCGTTGTGTGGAATTTGGAGAGGATTTGATCTCTTGGGTGTGTCTAGAATTGAATGCTAGAGCTCTTGTAAGTAGTTGAGAAGTGGAAAACTTGGATGCCATGAATGGTGGGTGGTTGGGGGTATTTATAGCCCCAACCACCAAACTAGCCGTTTGGTGGAGCTGTCTGTTCGATGGCGCACCGGACAGTCCGGTGCACACCGGACATGTCCGGTGCGACAGCCACGTCACCAAATAGCCGTTGGATCGACCGTTGGGGTTCTGTCTTCTGGGCCTGCCTTGATGTCCGGTGGTGCACCGGACATGTACTGTAGAGTGTCCGGTGCGCCAGCATGGGCGTGTCTGACCTCTGCGCGCGCTGGCGCGCAATAAATGCGCTGCAGGTAGCCGTTGGCGCCTGAAGTAGCCGTTGCCCCGCAGATGCACCGGACAGTCCGGTGTACACCGGACAGTCCGGTGAATTATAGCGGAGCGGCCGGAGTGAAAACCCGAGGCTGGCGAGTTCCTGAGCCGCGTCTTTCTTCGGAGCACCCGAGGCTGTCCGGTGATTTTTAGCGCGCTGACTCTGCATTTTCCCGAGAGCGAAGACTTTGAAGTCGGAGTCCTCTGGTGCACCGGACATGTCCGGTGGCACACCGGACAGTCCGGTGCGCCAGACCAGAGGAGCCTTCGGTTGCTCTTTTGCTCTTTTGTTGAACCCAACACTTGGTCTTTTTATTGGCTAAGTGTGAACCTTTTGCACCTGTATAACTTATACACTAGAGCAAACTAGTTAGTCCAATATTTGTGTTGGGCAATTCAACCACCAAAATTATTTAGGAGCTAGGTGTAAGCCTAATTCCCTTTCAGTCTCCCCCTTTTTGGTGATTGATGCCAACACAAAACAAAGCAAATATAAAAGTGCATAATTGAACTAGTTTGCATAATGTAAGTGCAAAGGTTGCTTGGAATTGAGCCAATATTAATACTTACATGATGTGCATGGATTGCTTCTTTGTTTTTAACATATTGGACCACATTTGCACCACTAGTTTTGTTTTGCAAAATCTATTGTAAATTCTTTTCAAGAACTTTTTGCAAGATAGTCAAAGGTAAATGAGTAAGATTGAAAGAAGCATTTTCAAGATTTGAAATTTTCTCCCTTTGTTTCAAATGCTTTTCCTTTGACTAAACAAAACTCCCCCTCAAATAAATTCTCCTCTTAGAGGTCAAGAGGGTTTTAAGACATCAATTTTGGAAATACTACTTGCTCCCCCTTTAGGACACAAAGAGATACCAATTTTGAAATTTTTCATCCAATTGAAAATCATTAATTTTAAAATTAGGGTGGTGGTGCGGTCCTTTTGCTTTGGGCTCATATTTTCTCCCCCTTTGGCATGAATCGCCAAAAACGGAATCATTAGAGCCCTATGAAGTACTTTCTCCTCCGTTGGTCATAAAATAAATGAGTGAAGATTATACCAGCGTTGGAGAGTGATGCGGAGCGACGGCGAAGGATGAGTAGTAGAGTGGAGTGGAAGCCTTTGTCTTCGCCGAAGACTCCAATTCCCTTTCAATATACCTATGACTTGGTTTGAAATACACTTGAAAACACATTAGTCATAGCATATAAAAGAGATATGATCAAAGATATACTTATGAGCTATGTGTGCAAGTTTAGCAAAAGAAATTCCTAGAATCAAGAATATTAAGCTCATGCCTAAGTCTGGTAAAAGATTGTTCATCAAGTGGCTTGGTAAAGATATCGGCTAATTGATCTTTAGTGTTAATGTATGAAATCTCGATATCCCCCTTTTGTTGGTGATCCCTAAGAAAATGATACCGAATGGCTATGTGTTTAGTGCGGCTATGCTCAACGGGATTATCTGCCATGCGGATTGCACTCTCATTATCACATAGAAGAGGAACTTTGGTTAGTTTGTAACCGTAGTCCCGCAGGGTTTGCCTCATCCAAAGCAATTGCGCGCAACAATGGCCTGCGGCAATGTACTCGGCTTCGGCGGTAGAAAGAGCGACCGAATTTTGCTTCTTTGAAGCCCAAGACACCAAGGATCTTCCCAAGAACTGGCAAGTCCCCGATGTGCTCTTCCTATTAATCTTACACCCTGCCCAATCGGCATCCGAATAACCAATCAAATCAAATGTGGATCCCCGAGGGTACCAAAGCCCAAACTTAGGTGTGTAAGCTAAATATCTCAAGATTCGTTTTACGGCCGTAAGGTGGGATTCCTTAGGGTCGGATTGGAACCTTGCACACATGCAAACTGAAAGCATAATGTCCGGTCGAGATGCACATAAATAAAGCAATGAACCAATCATCGACCGGTATACCTTTTGATCCACGGACTTACCTCCCGTGTCGAGGTCGAGATGCCCATTTGTTCCCATGGGAGTCTTGATGGGCTTGGCATCCTTCATTCCAAACTTGCTTAAAATGTCTTGAGTATACTTCGTTTGGCTAATGAAAGTGCCCTCTTGGAGTTGCTTGACTTGAAATCCTAAAAAATACTTCAACTCCCCCATCATAGACATCTCGAATTTCTGTGTCATGATCCTACTAAATTCTTCACAAGTAGATTTGTTAGTAGACCCAAATATGATATCATCAACATAAATTTGGCATACAAACAAATCATTGTTAAGTGTTTTGGTGAATAAAGTAGGATCGGCTTTGCCGACTTTGAAGCCATTAGTAATAAGGAAATCTCTAAGGCATTCATACCATGCTCTTGGGGCTTGCTTGAGCCCATAAAGCGCCTTAGAGAGCCTATAAACATGGTTAGGGTACTCACTATCTTCAAAGCCAGGAGGTTGCTCAACATAGACCTCCTCCTTGATCGGTCCATTGAGGAAAGCACTCTTCACGTCCATTTGATAAAGCTTGAAGCCATGGTAAGTAGCATAGGCTAATAATATGCGAATTGACTCAAGCCTAGCTACGGGTGCATAGGTTTCACCAAAATCCAAACCTTCGACTTGTGAATACCCCTTGGCCACGAGTCGAGCTTTGTTCCTAGTCACCACACCATGCTCATCTTGCTTGTTGCGGAAGACCCACTTGGTTCCTACAACATTTTGGTTAGGACGTGGAACTAAGTGCCATACCTCGTTCCTTGTGAAATTGTTGAGCTCCTCTTGCATCGCCATCACCCAATCCGAATCTTGTAGTGCTTCCTCTACCCTGTGTGGCTCAATAGAGGAAACAAAAGAGTAATGTTCACAAAAATGTGCAACACGAGATCGAGTGGTTACCCCCTTATGAATGTCGCCGAGGATGGTGTCGACGGGGTGATCTCGTTGTATTGCTTGGTGGACTCTTGGCTATGGCGGCCATGGTTGTTCATCCTCCTTATCTCCATCATTTGTGTCTCCCCCTTGATCATTGCCGTCGTCTTGAGGTGGCTCATCATTGTCTTCTTCATCTTTATCAACTTGAGCTTCGTCCTCATTTTGGGTTGGTGGAGATGGTTGCGTAGAGGAGGATGGTTGATCTTGTGCATGTGGAGGCTCTTCGGATTCCTTAGGACACACATCCCCAATGGACATGTTCCTTAGCGCGATGCACGGAGCCTGTTCTTCACCTATCTCATCAAGATCAACTTGCTCTACTTGAGAGCCGTTAGACTCATCAAACACAACGTCACAAGAAACTTCAACAAGTCCTGAGGACTTGTTAAAGACCCTATATGCCCTTGTGTTTGAGTCATATCCTAGTAAAAAGCCTTCTACAGTTTTAGGAGCAAATTTAGATTTTCTACCTCTTTTGACAAGAATAAAACATTTGCTACCAAAAACTCTAAAATATGAAATATTGGGCTTTTTACCGGTTAGGAGTTCGTAGGATGTCTTCTTGAGGATTCGGTGTAGATATAACCGGTTGATGGCGTAGCAGGCGGTGTTGACTGCCTCGGCCCAAAACCGATCCGGTGTCTTGTACTCATCAAGCATGGTTCTTGCCATGTCCAATAGAGTTCGATTCTTCCTCTCCACTACACCATTTTGTTGTGGAGTGTAGGGAGAAGAGAACTCATGCTTGATGCCCTCCTCCTCAAGGAAGCCTTCTATTTGTGAGTTCTTGAACTCTGTCCCATTATCGCTTCTAATTTTCTTGATCCTTAAGCCGAACTCATTTTGAGCCCGTCTCAAGAATCCCTTTAAGGTCTCTTGGGTATGAGATTTGTCCTGCAAAAAGAACACCCAAGTGAAGCGAGAATAATCATCCACAATAACTAGACAATACTTACTCCCGCTGATGCTTATGTAAGCGATCGGGCCGAATAAATCCATGTGTAGGAGCTCCAGTGGCCTGTCACTAGTCATGATGTTCTTGTGTGGATGATGAGTGCCAACTTGCTTCCCGGCTTGGCATGCGCTACAAATCCTGTCTTTCTCAAAATGAACATTGGTTAGTCCTAATATGTGTTCCCCCTTTAGAAGCTTATGAAGATTCTTCATTCCAACATGGGCTAGTCGGCGGTGCCAGAGCCAACCCAAGTTAGTCTTAGTAACTAAGCAAGTGTCGAGTTCAGCTCTATCAAAATCTACCAAGTATAGCTGACCCTCTAACACTCCCTTAAATGCTATTGAATCATCACTTCTTCTAAAGACAGTAACACCTACATCAGTAAATAGACAGTTGTAGCCCATTTGACATAATTGGGATACGGAAAGCAAATTGTAGTCTAAAGAATCTACAAGAAAAACATTGGAAATAGTATGGTCAGGTGATATAGCAATTTTACCCAATCCTTTGACCAAACCTTGATTTCCATCCCCGAATGTGATAGCTCGTTGGGGATCTTGGTTTTTCTCATATGAGGAGAACATCTTTTTCTCCCCTGTCATGTGGTTTGTGCACCCGCTGTCGAGTATCCAACTTGAGCCCCCGGATGCATAAACCTACAAAATAATTTTAGTTCTTGACTTTAGGTACCCAAACGGTTTTTGGGTCCTTTGGCATTAGAAACAAGAACTTTGGGTACCCAAACACAAGTCTTGGAGCCCTTGTGTTTGCCCCCAACAATCTTGGCAACTACTTTGCCGGATTTGTTAGTCAAAACATAAGATGCATCAAAAGTTTTAAATGAAATGCTATGATCATTTGATGCATTAGGAGTTTTCTTTCTAGGCAACTTAGCACGGGTTGGTTGCCTAGAACTAGATGTCTCACCCTTATACATAAAAGCATGGTTAGGGCCAGAGTGAGACTTCCTAGAATGAATTTTCTTGATTTTGCTCTCGGGATAACCGGCAGGGTACAAAATGTAACCCTCGTTATCCTGAGGCATGGGAGCCTTGCCCTTAACAAAGTTAGACAAGTTCTTAGGAGGGGCATTAAGTTTGACATTGTCTCCCCTTTGGAAGCCAATGCCATCCTTGATGCCAGGGCGTCTCCCATTATAGAGCATACTTCTAGCAAATTTAAACTTTTCATTTTCTAAGTTATGCTCGGCAATTTTAGCGTCTAATAATGCTATATGATCATTTTGTTGTTTAATTAAAGCCATGTGATCATGAATAGCATTGATATCAACATCTCTACATCTAGTGCAAATAGAAGTGTGCTCAACGGTAGATGTAGATGGTTTGCAAGATTTTAATTCTACAACCTTAGCATGCAACATATCATTCTTAGTTCTAAGGTCGGAAATTGTAACATTGCAAACATCTAATTCTTTAGCCTTAGCAATTAATTTCTCATTCTCATTTCTAAGGCTAGCAATAGAAACATTCAACTCATCAATCCTAGCAAGCAAATCAACATTATTATTTCTAGGATAGGAAGTTGAATCAATACAAACATGAGAATCAACCTTAGCAATTAATTTAGCATTTTCCTTTCTAAGGTTGGCAATAGTGTCATGGCATGTGCTTAGCTCACTAGATAATTTGTCACATTTTTCTACCTCTAGAGCATAAGCATTCTTAACTTTAACATGTTTCTTATTTTCCTTGATTAGGAAGTCCTCTTGGGAGTCCAAGAGATCATCCTTTTCATGGATGGCACTAATTAGCTCATTCAATTTTTCCTTTTGTTCCATGTTAAGGTTGGCAAAAAGGGTACGCAAATTATTTTCCTCATCACTAGCATTATCATCACTAGAGGACTCATATATAGTGGAGGATTTAGATTTAACCTTCTTCCTTTTGCCGTCATTTGCCATGAGGCACTTGTGGCCGACGTTGGGGAAGAGAAGTCCCTTGGTGACGGCGATGTTGGCGGCGTCCTCGTCGTCGGAGGAGGAGTCGGTGGAGCTCTCGTCTGAGTTCCACTCGCGGCACACGTGGGCATCGCCGCCCTTCTTCTTGTGGTACCTCTTCTTTTCTCTCCTCTTGCCCCTCTTGTTGCTATTCCTGTCACTGTCACTTGATAATGGACATTTAGCAATAAAGTGACCGGGCTTACCACACTTGTAGCAAACCTTCTTGGAACGGGATTTGTAATCCTTCCCCTTCCGTTGCTTGAGGATTTGCCGAAAGCTTTTGATGATTAAGGCCATCTCCTCATTGTCGAGCTTGGAGGCATCAATTGGTTGTCTACTTGGTGTAGACTCCTCCTTCTTCTCCTCCGTCGCCTTAAACGCCACCGGTTGCGCCTCGGACGTGGAGGGTTCATCAAGCTCGTTGATCTTCTTTGAACCTTTAATCATACATTCAAAGCTCACAAAATTCCTGATAACTTCCTCGGGGGTCATTAGTGGGTATCTAGGATTACCATGAATTAATTGAACTTGAGTGGGGTTAAGAAAAATGAGAGCTCTTAGAATAACCTTAACCACCTCGTGGTCGTCCCACTTTTTGCTCCCGAGGTTGCGCACTTGATTTACCAAGGTTTTGAGCCGGCTGTACATATCTTGTGGCTCCTCCCCTTGGCGAAGACGGAAGCGACCGAGCTCCCCCTCGATCGTTTCCCTCTTGGTGATCTTGGTGAGTTCATCACCCTCGTGCGCGGTCTTGAGTAGGTCCCAAATCTCCTTTGCATTCTTTAACCCTTGCACTTTGTTGTATTCCTCCTTGCTTAGAGAGGCGAGGAGTATGGTTGTAGCTTGGGAGTTGAAGTGCTCGATTTGGGCCACTTCGTCCGTATCATAATCCTCATCCCCTATGGATGGTACCTGTGCTCCAAACTCAACAACATTCCATATACTTTTGTGGAGTGAGGTTAGATGAAATTTCATTAAATCACTCCACCTAGCATAATCTTCGCCATCAAAAGTTGGCGGTTTGCCTAATGGAACGGAAAGTAATGGAGTATGTCTAGGTGTACGGGGATAGTGTAAAGGGATCTTACTAAACTTCTTGCGCTCTTGGCACTTAGAAGTTACGGACGGCGCATCGGAGTCGGAGGTCAATGTTGATGAAGTGTCGGTCTCGTAGTAGACCACCTTCCTCATCCTCTTGTGCTTGTCGCCTTTCCGATGCGACTTGTGAGAAGAAGATTTTTCCTTCTTCTCTTTGTGGTGAGAAGAGGAAGATCTTTTCTCCTTCCGTTTGGAGGAGTCCTTCTTCTTCTCCCTCCTCTTGGTGCGGGACTCTTCCGATGAAGTGCTCCCTTGGCTTGTAGTTGGCTTGTCGCCGGTCTCCATCTCCCTCTTGGTGTGATCTCCCGACATCACTTCGAGCGGTTAGGCTCTAATGAAGCACCGGGCTTTGATACCAATTGAAAGTCGCCTAGAGGGGGGGTGAATAGGGCGAAACTGAAATTCTCAAAAATAATCACAACTACAAGCCGGGTTAGCGTTAGAAATATAATAGAGTCCGCGAGAGAGGGTGCAAAACAAATCGCAAGCAAATAATGAAGTGAGACACGCGGATTTGTTTTACCGAGGTTCAGTTCTCTCAAACCTACTCCCCGTTGAGGAGGCCACAAAGGCCGGGTCTCTTTCAACCCTTACCCTCTCTCAAACGGTCCCTCGGACCGAGTGAGCTTTCTCTTCTCAATCACTTGGAACACAAAGTTCCCGCAAGGACCACCACACGATTGGTGTCTCTTGCCTCAATTACAAGTGAGTGTTTGATCACAAGAAAGAATCAAGAAAGAAGAAAGCAATCCAAGCGCAAGAGCTCGAAAGAACACAAGCAAATCACTCTCTCTAATCACTAGGGCGTTGTGTGGAATTTGGAGAGGATTTGATCTCTTGGGTGTGTCTAGAATTGAATGCTAGAACTCTTGTAAGTAGTTGAGAAGTGGAAAACTTGGATGCCATGGAATGGTGGGTGGTTGGGGGTATTTATAGCCCCAACCACCAAACTAGCCGTTTGGTGGAGCTGTCTGTTCGATGGCGCACCGGACAGTCCGGTGCACACCGGACATGTCCGGTGCGACAGCCACGTCACCAAATAGCCGTTGGATCAACCGTTGGGGTTCTGTCTTCTGGGCCTGCCTTGATGTCCGGTGGCGCACCGGACATGTACTGTAGAGTGTCCGGTGCGCCAGCATGGGCGTGCCTGACCTCTGCGCGCGCTGGCGCGCAATAAATGCGCTGCAGGTAGCCGTTGGCGCCTGAAGTAGCCGTTGCCCCGCAGATGCACCGGACAGTCCGGTGTACACCGGACAGTCCAGTGAATTATAGCGGAGCGGCCGGAGTGAAAACCCGAGGCTGGCGAGTTCCTGAGCCGCGTCTTTCTTCGGAGCACCGGACACCGTCCGGTGATTTTTAGCGCGCTGACTCTGCATTTTCCCGAGAGCGAAGACTTTGAAGTCGGAGTCCTCTGGTGCACCGGACATGTCCGGTGGCACACCGGACAGTCCGGTGCGCCAGACCAGAGGAGCCTTCGGTTGCTCTTTTGCTCTTTTGTTGAACCCAACACTTGGTCTTTTTATTGGCTAAGTGTGAACCTTTTGCACCTGTATAACTTATACACTAGAGCAAACTAGTTAGTCCAATATTTGTGTTGGGCAATTCAACCACCAAAATTATTTAGGAGCTAGGTGTAAGCCTAATTCCCTTTTAGAGCCTTTGATTGATGAATTGGTCCGTGCTTGGGAGGAAGGGGTATGGACGTACGGCCGAGCTACGAAGACAAACTTCAAAATGCATGTTTGGTACCAGTACTCCATGCATGACTTTCCGGCGTATGGGCTATTTTGCGCCTGGTGTGTTCACGGTAAGTTCTCATGCCCAGTTTGCAAGGAAGCTCTTAGGTTTATTTGGTTGAAGAAGGGTGGCAAATATTCATCATTCGATAAACATCGACAATTTCTCCCTCCTGACCATGCATTCCGACTAGACATCAAGAACTTTACGAAAGGTGTCGTGGTGACAGACCGCCCACCTGCAATGATGACTGGTGCCAAAGTTCGCCAACAGATAGATGGTCTCGTGGCCAACCCAGAAGGTGGTTTTGTGGGATATGGTGAGCAACATATGTGGACACATAAGTCGGGCTTGACTCGGCTCCCCTATTATGATGACCTGCTCCTTCCACACAACATTGACGTGATGCACACTAAAAAGAATGTCGCCGAGGCACTTTGGGCAACAATTATGGAGATTCCTGATAAGTCAAAGGATAACGTAAAGGCAAGAGTGGATCTGGCAGAGTTATGTGATAGACCAAACCAAGAGATGAAGCCGCCTAGTGGTGGAAAGACATGGAGAAGGCCTAAGGCCGATTTCGTCCTGAGCAGGGCCCAGAGGAAGGAAGTACTACAGTGGATCAAGATGTTAATGTTCCCTGATGGGTATGCAGCTAACCTTAGTAGGGGGTGAACTTATCTACTCTGCGAGTCTTAGGGATGAAGAGTCATGACTTCCACATATGGATTGAACGAATTCTTCCGGCGATGGTTCGAGGCTATGTCCCTGAGCATGTCTGGCTAACGCTTGCAGAGTTGAGCTATTTCTTCCGCCAGCTTTGTACAAAAGAGTTAGCTCGGACCATGATTGCAGACTTGGAAAGGATGGCACCCGTGTTACTATGTAAGCTGGAAAAGATCTTTCCACCCGGCTTCTTCAATCCGATGCAGCATTTGATTCTTCATCTCCCGTATGAGGCACGAATGGGGGGGCCCGTGCAGGGATGTTGGTGCTATCCAATCGAGAGATGTCTAAAGACTATTCGAAAGAAATGTAGAAATAAATACAAAATCGAGGCTTCCATTGCAGAGGCATACATACTGGAGGAGGTGTCAAACTTCACAACAACTTACTATGGTGACAAACTGCCGAGCGTGCATAATCCACCCCCTCGTTACAATGATGGCGGCAATGAATCGAACCTCAGCATTTTTCGAGGGCAATTCGGAAGCGCGAGTGGTTCGACCACCAAGACCCTGAGACATGAAGAGTGGCGCCATATCATGCTATATGTATTGACCAACCTTGAAGAGGTGACGCCATACATGGAGCAATTTCTTCATGAATTCTGGCGTCGATCAAGGGACCCAACTCCACAGGAATATGATAGCCTTCTTAGAAAGGGTGCGGGAAATGGATTGCCTGATTTCATTTCCTGGTTTAAACGTAAGGTACGTGCTTAGTTTGTCATTTGAAATTGCTCTTACATGCGAATAATATAACAATCTAGCGTGTTTGAACTTGCAGGGCCAAAGAGAGCCGTCTATGAGTGCCGAGTTGAGACAAGTAGCCAATGGCTTTGCCTATAGGGTCAGGAAATTTTCTGGGTATGACGTCAATGGATACCGTTTTCGCACAACAAGCTACGACCAAAGTCGGCCCAATCGAAAAACCACGTGTTCTGGAGTCTTTACGCCCGGGCTTGACGAGGTCGAGTATTATGGAAGAATTGAAGAAATATATGAACTCAATTTTTATGGTTCCAAACCTCTTACTCCAGTTATATTCAAATGTCATTGGTTTGACCCTGAAGTTACGAGACGGACACATTCTAATATTGGGCTAGTCGAAATTCGACAGGATTCCACCTTACCAGGAGATGATGTCTATATTGTGGCCCAACAGGCCACACAAGTGTATTATCTTCCATATGCGTGCCAAACGAAACAACATCTTAAGGGTTGGGATGTTGTGTATAAGGTATCACCGCACGGTAAATTACCTATTCCAAACGATGAAGATTATAACTTAGACCCAGACACATATGACGGAGAGTTCTTCTAAGAAGATGGGCTAGAAGGGCGATTTGAGATAGACTTAACCGAAGCGATCGGAATGGAAGTAGATATTGAAATGGTTGTTGATGAGGAGGATGATGAGGTGCAAAATGAGAATGACTTAGAAATGCTTGAAGGCAATGCCAATGACGAAATTGCGCCTTCAGATGGTGTTGACTATGAAATGGTTGATAGTGATGATGACACTTATGATCCGGCTAACCCGGACACATATGAAGATTATTTTTAATCGATGTAATGCTATATTTCATTTATTTTGCATATGTTTCTAAATATATTTTTATCTGTGCTTAATTGCTTACTCTTAATTGCAGGTTGTTGGACAAAGATGGTGGGCGGTGGGACGAGGAGGGGGAGGGGGAGGAGGAGCACCCGTAGGACGGAGGAGGAGGCGCAACAGGACGACGCCGTACAATAGCAGGTGGAGCAGCAAGCCGCTGTCGATGCGGCACAGCAGGACGACGACGATGTGGCGCAACAGGACGACGATGACGACGCCGCTCAGCAGGACGTCTCAGGTTCTGGCTCCTCAGGTTCGAGGAGCATCTACCTGCGAGGTCCCGCGAGTCTCCCTCAGCGACCCATACTTCGTGACAGACGTCCGCTGATACGACCCGATGGAGAGAGGTAGGTAACTTTAGATGTTGTTGCTGCTTTTTCATATTATATGTTCAAATTAATAATAGAAACTAATACTTTATCTTAATCACTTGGACAGGTCTTGGATGGTTTTGGAGAGTGCAGGGGGTCACGGCCGCAACCCTAATGGCATTCTCGGCCTTCTATGCAGCGAACACTTCCCTGGACTTGTCGAGTACGCCGGAGTGATGAGCCCAGCCTACACCTTCGACCACTACGCCGTCGCCCCCGATGCAGTAGATCGGGACGGCAGACAATTCAACAACAAGGCAGAGCGGGTGAAGCAAGAGCTGTGGGTAAGTCTTCCTCGCACTATATTGTTTAATAAGTCGCATTTGTTGCATATTCTTGAAATAATGTATGGATACATCGTCTTTGTATGTAGGATTTCTTCAGATGCGAGGCTGGATACGAGGCCAGGGCGGATGTGGTGGCTACCACGATCTGTAAGAAGCTCGTCGTGGACATGCACTACGAGGCGCGCATCCAGGCCATCGTCACTTACCACGGCTCCGTCCTTGGGGAGAAGGTGAGCAAGAAGGACGCCCGAACCATGTCGTTGACTCCGGACCAGTACTTGCAGGTAAATATAAAACTTTATTATTGGTACTAAATATGCTTAATTTTATCTTCTGATATGCCGTGTACTTGTATTTTTTTAGATGATTCCTCATTGGTGCGCCGCGCATCCTGAGTGCTGGGAGCAGATGGTGCAGAGGTGGTGCTCGGCTGAGTGGGACGAGGCGCACAACGCTAGCCGGGAACGGCGTTTGATGATGCAAGGTCCCTCCCACCATCAAGGCAGCCGCAGCCTGGGCAAATACGCGGAAGCATGGGTACGCGCTCTTTTTTATTTAGGTATATAACTTTCGATTAGACATGATTTCTAACCATCTCGTTGGTTTTCTCGCAGTCGGCGGCACATGGTGGCGCGCCTTGCTCCATGTTCTCGGCATATGCTATGGCCCACAAGGGGAAGGCGACGTCCGACGTCACCTACAACCCGGATGACGGGCCCGAGGCGTACACCAACCCCGCCGTCCACAGCCGCCTCAGTGAGTACACCGCCATGGCCAAGGAGGTCCATGGGCCAGATTACGATCCGAGGACCGAGGACATCGACGGAGATGTCCTCATGAGGGTCGGAGGAGGCAAGAGGCATGGGTGGTACTGGATTGCCGATGGGGCAATCGACTCGTCCTCCACTCCCACTCTATCTCAGGTGCGAGCAAGGAGCACGAGCGCGAGCCCAGCCATACGACCTCGGCAGGATAGCTCACAGCATCGTATCCAGCAACTCCAGGTTATTCCTTATCTATTCTTCGTTCATTGATTATTATATATCTTCTCATTGCATTATCGTAACATTAGGGCAAAATATTACAGACTCAGCTAGATGATGAGAGGAGGCAACGTGAGGAGCTGGAGAAGAGGATGGCGGAGATGTTCGCGTACATGCAGAGCCTTGGCGCCGCACAGGGTCATGCTCCACCACCTCTGTTGTTCCCTGTAGCTGACCCTGTTGAGTTCACTACTCCTGTGAGTATCAAAATTTTAGTACTGCATGATATATATTCATATGTTCTCACACATGCAATCTCTTCTCTGTGCAGGGTCAATCGGCGGCGTCGAACAACCCTCACGCTTCGTCTAGCCCTTCGCCGAACCAGTCCAGATGCCCACCTCGTTGATGACCTATTTTGTGATGATCCAGACTTATATTTGTGAGTGTTGGTGATGTTAGTTATACTTGGTCTTGTGAGATACTTAGTGAGACTTATGTGCTGTGAAACCTGATTTATGTGGTGATATTTGTGATATATATGGTGTTGATGATAAATATGTTGATTCTGTGATGCAATTGATATATAATGTGATGTGAATGATATATATCTTTTGTTTGTTTGGATGGAACAGCAAAAACAAATAAAAAAGGGACTTCCTGGTCACTTTGCCGAGTGTAACACTGAAAGGGAAATGTGCCTTCGGGCCATTTCTAAGTATTTTGGTGATTTAGTGCCCAACACAGGTGCCTAATTGTAAAATGGTGGACAAAGTACAAATCAAGAGTAAAGGTATGTTTCTAAGCTTTAGTACATTGGTTTTGTGTACTAATGTACTTGTCTAAGTGTTAGAAACAGAAAGTAGAAGAAAAGAAAAGAGGAGACAAAGACTTGGCTGTGTGCAGCCAAGACTCAGTTCGGTCTGGAGCACCGGACTGTCCGGTGTGCACCGGACAGTGTCCGGTGCGCCAGGCCGACTCGGCGCGAAGTGGCCGCTCTCGGGAATTTGCCGACGGCGTACGGCTAAAATTCACCGGACTGTCCGGTGTGCACCGGACTGTCCGGTGAGCCAACGGTCGGCCGGGCCAACGGTCGGCCGCGCAATCTGCGCGGGACACGTGGCCGAGCCAACGGTCGGAAGTCGGCACCGGACTGTCCGGTGTGCACCGGACATGTCCGGTGCGCCAACGGCGCCAGATCGGCCAACGGTCTGCAACGGTCGGCTTCGCTGTTTAAGGAAACAAATCGGGCACCGGACAGTGTCCGGTGTGCACCGGACTGTCCGGTGTCCCCGACGACAGAAGGCAAGGATGGCCTTCCAGATTTGCTCTCAACGGCTCCTAGCTGCCTTGGGGCTATAAAAGGGGCCCCTAGGCGCATGAAGGAGACACACAAGCAACCTTTGAGCATTCTTGATCATCCACACTCAGTCTTTGTGCATCCGTTTGTCATTCTAAGTGAATCGAGCTTCGTTCTAGTGAGAACTTTGAGATAGTCTTGTGAGCTCGATTCTTGGCCGTGTGTGTGCGCGTTTCGCTGTGGATTTGTGTGTGTTGCTTCCCTCCCTTACTCTGTGCTTTGTTGTGATCATATACTTGTAAGGGCAAGAGACTCCAATTTGTGGAGATTCCTTGCAATCGGGATAGTGAAAGGCAAAACAAAACACTGTGGTATTCAAGTGGGTCTTTGGACCGCTTGAGAGGGGTTGATTGCAACCCTCGTCCGTTGGGACGCCACAACGTGGAGTAGGCAAGCGTTGGTCTTGGCCGAACCATGGGATAAACCACTGTGTCACCTCTGTGCTTGATCTCTTGTGGTATTGTGTTTTGTTGAGACTTCTCTTTAGCCACTTGGCAATTATTGTGCTAACACTTAACAAGTTTTTGTGGCTTAAGTTTCAAGTTTCACAGGATCACCTATTCACCCCCCCCCTCTAGGTACTCTCAATTGGTATTGGAGCCGTTCTCTTCACAAAGGGACTAACCGCCCGAAGAGATGGATCCTAAGGGGAAGGGTATCGTGATCAATGACAAAGAGAAGGAATCCTTCGTCAACGAGCCGAAGGACGACAAGCCTACCGACTCCGGCTCGGGTCATAGACGGAAGGAAGGGAAGAAGAAGAAGACAAGGCGCATCAAGGAGATCGTCTACTACGACAGTGATGAGTCTACTTCTTCCCAAAAGGACGACGACCACAACGACTACGAGAGAAGGAAACCGGTTAATTCGAACTTTTCTTTTGACTACTCTCGTATTCCGCAAAGTTCAAATTCACATTTGCTCTCCATTCCACTCGGCAAGCCCCCACACTTTGATGGAGAGGACTACGGATTTTGGAGCCACAAAATGCGTAGTCACCTATTCTCTCTCCATCCTAGTATTTGGGAGATTGTAGAGAGTGGAATGCACTTTGATAGTTCGGATAGTCCCATGTTCATTAATGAACAAATTCATAAGAATGCACAAGCTACTACTGTTCTTCTAGCTTCCTTGTGCAGGGATGAATACCATAAAGTGAGTGGCTTGGATAACGCCAAGCAAATCTGGGACACCCTCAAGATTTCTCATGAGGGGAACGACGTCACCTTGCTCACCAAGATGGAATTGGTGGAGGGAGAGCTTGGACGGTTCGCGATGATAAGGGGCGAGGAGCCGACGCAAACATACAACCGGCTCAAGACCCTTATCAACAAGATAAGGAGCTACGGGAGCACGCGATGGACGGACCACGACGTCGTCCGCCTAATGCTAAGGTCATTTACAGTTCTTGATCCTCATTTGGTGAACAATATACGTGAAAATCCCAGGTACACCAAGATGTCGCCCGAAGAAGTTCTTGGGAAATTCGTTAGCGGGCGAATGATGATCAAGGAGGCGAGGTATGTGGACGATGCCTTGAATGGTCCAATCAATGAGCCGCAACCCCTTGCTCTCAAGGCAACACGAAGCAAGGAGGTGCTACCTAGCAAGGTGGCACAGATTGAGGCGGCCGGACTCAATGATGAAGAGATGGCTCTCATCATCAAGAGATTCAAGACGGCGCTAAATGGTCGCAAGGGGCAGCCAAGCAAGACCAAGACAAAAGGGAAGCGCTCATGCTTCAAATGCGGTAAGCTTGGTCATTTTATCGCTAACTGTCCCGATAATGAAAGTGACCAGGAAAAGGGGAACAAAAGAGAGAAGAAGAAGCAATACAAGAAGGCAAAAGGCGAGGCACATCTAGGAAAGGAGTGGGACTCGGATTGCTCCTCCTCCGACTCTGACAATGAAGGACTCGCTGCCACCGCCTTCAACAAGTCTTCCCTCTTCCCCAACGAGCGTCTCACATGCCTTATGGCAAGGGAGAAGAAGGTGAGTACTCAAGACTTCACTTATGCTTCTTCTAGTGATAGTGAGACTAGTGATGATAATGACATAGATTATTCATGCTTGTTCAAGGGCTTAGATAGATCTAAGATAGATAAAATTAATGAGTTGATTGATGCTTTGAATGATAAGAATAGATTACTAGAAAAACAAGAGGATCTTTTATATGAGGAGCATGATAAATTTGTTAGTGCACAAAATTCTCTTGCTCTAGAAATTAAAAGAAATGAAGTGCTTTCTAGTGAATTATCTTCCTGTCATGAAACCATTGCTACCTTAAGAAGTGTTAATAATGATTTAATTGCTAAACTAGAAGTAGCTAGGAAATCAAATTCCTGTGTTGAACATGTTGAAATTTGTACTAGGTGTAAGGATTTTGATGTTAATGCTTGTAGTGAACACTTAGTGTCAATTTCAAAACTAAATGATGAAGTGGCTAGTCTTAATGCCCAACTTAAGACTAGCAAGAGTGAAGTTGATAAAATAAAATTTGCAAGGGATGCCTACACGATTGGTAGACACCCCTCAATTAAGGATGGTCTTGGCTTCAAGAGAGAGGCCAAGAACTTAACAAGCCATAAGGCTCCCATTCCCGCCAAGGAGAAAGGGAAGGCCCCTATGGCCAGTAGCGCTAAAAAGAACCATGCTTTTATGTATAATGATAGGAGACATGCTAGAAATGCTTATAATGATTTTGATTCACATGTTTATGATTCTCATGCCATGTCTGCTTCTAGTTCTTCCTATAAACATGATAGAGATATGTGTAGGAGAAATGTTGTGCATATGCCTAGGAGAAATTTTGCTCATGTTCCTAGAAAAGTTGTGAACAAACCTTCTACCATTTATTATGCTTGCAATGCTCCCTTTGCTATTTGTAGAAAGGGTAAGAAGGTAATTGCTAGGAAGTTAGGGGCAAGATGCAAGGGAGATAAAACTTGCATTTGGGTCCCTAAGGACATTTGTGCTAACCTTGCAGGACCCAACATGAGTTGGGTACCTAAGACCCAAGCCTAAATTTGCCTTGCAGGTTTATGCATCCGGGGGTTCAAGCTGGATTATCGACAGCGGATGCACAAACCATATGACGGGGGAGAAGAAGATGTTCACCTCCTACGTCAAAAATAAGGATTCTCAAGATTCAATTATATTCGGTGATGGGAATCAAGGCAAGGTAAAAGGGTTAGGTAAAATTGCAATTTCTAATGAGCACTCAATCTCTAATGTGTTTTTAGTAGAGTCTCTTGGTTACAATTTGCTATCTGTTAGCCAATTATGCAATATGGGGTACAACTGTTTATTTACAAATGTAGATGTGTTTGTCTTTAGAAGATGTGATGGTTCACTAGCCTTTAAGGGTGTACTAGACGGCAAGCTTTACTTAGTTGATTTTGCAAAAGATGAGGCCGGTCTAGATGCATGCTTAATGGCTAAGACTTGCATGGGCTGGCTGTGGCATCGCCGCTTAGCACATGTGGGGATGAAGAACCTCCACAAGCTTCTAAAGGGAGAACACGTGATAGGTCTAACCAATGTTTATTTCGAAAAAGATAGACCTTGTGCAGCTTGTCAAACAGGTAAACAAGTGGGAGGAGCGCATCACAGCAAGAATGTGATGACCACGTCAAGACCTCTGGAGCTGCTGCATATGGACCTCTTCGGACCCGTCGCCTATCTAAGCATAGGAGGGAGTAAGTATGGTTTAGTTATTGTTGATGACTTTTCCCGCTTCACTTGGGTGTTCTTTTTGCAGGATAAGTCTGAAACACAAGGGACCCTCAAGCGCTTCCTCAGGAGAGCTCAAAATGAGTTTGAGCTCAAGGTGAAGAAGATAAGGAGCGACAACGGGTCCGAATTCAAGAACCTTCAAGTGGAGGAATTTCTTGAGGAGGAAGGGATCAAGCACGAGTTCTCCGCTCCCTACACACCACAGCAAAATGGTGTGGTAGAGAGGAAGAACAGGACGCTAATCGATATGGCGAGGACGATGCTTGGAGAGTTTAAGACCCCCAAGTGCTTTTGGTCGGAAGCTGTGAACACGGCTTGCCACGCCATCAACAGGGTCTATCTTCATCGACTCCTCAAGAAGACTTCGTATGAGCTACTAACCGGTAACAAACCCAATGTATCGTACTTTCGTGTATTTGGGAGCAAGTGCTACATTCTAGTGAAGAAGGGTAGAAATTCTAAGTTTGCTCCCAAAGCTGTAGAAGGGTTTTTATTAGGTTATGATTCAAATACAAAGGCGTATAGAGTCTTCAACAAATCATCGGGTTTGGTTGAAGTCTCTAGCGACGTTGTATTTGATGAGACTAATGGCTCTCCAAGAGAGCAAGTTGTTGATTGTGATGATGTAGATGAAGAAGATGTTCCGACGGCCGCTATACGAACCATGGCGATTGGAGAAGTGCGGCCACAGGAACAAGATGAACGAGATCAACCTTCTTCCTCAACAACGGTGCATCCCCCAACTCAAGACGATGAACAGGTTCATCAACAGGAGGCGTGTGATCAAGGGGGAGCACAAGATGATCATGTGATGGAGGAAGAAGCGCAACCGGCACCTCCAACCCAAGTTCGAGCGATGATTCAAAGGGATCATCCCGTCGACCAAATTCTGGGTGACATTAGCAAGGGAGTAACTACTCGGTCTCGACTAGTTAATTTTTGTGAACATTACTCTTTTGTCTCCTCTATTGAGCCTTTCAGGGTAGAGGAGGCCTTGCTAGATCCGGATTGGGTGTTGGCCATGCAGGAGGAACTTAACAACTTCAAGCGCAATGAAGTTTGGACGCTGGTGCCTCGTCCCAAGCAAAATGTTGTGGGAACCAAGTGGGTGTTCCGCAACAAACAAGACGAGCACGGGGTGGTGACGAGGAACAAGGCTCGACTTGTGGCAAAAGGTTGTACCAAATGGATGTGAAGAGCGCTTTCCTCAACGGGCCAATAAAGGAGGAGGTGTACGTGGAGCAACCCCCTGGCTTCGAGGATGAACGGTACCCCAACCACGTGTGTAAGCTCTCTAAGGCGCTCTATGGACTTAAACAAGCCCCAAGAGCATGGTATGAATGCCTTAGAGATTTCTTAATTGCTAATGCTTTCAAGGTTGGGAAAGCCGATCCAACTCTTTTCACTAAGACTTGTGATGGTGATTTGTTTGTGTGCCAAATTTATGTCGATGACATAATATTTGGTTCTACTAATCAAAAGTCTTGTGAAGAGTTTAGCAGGGTGATGACGCAGAAATTCGAGATGTCGATGATGGGCGAGTTGAACTACTTCCTTGGGTTCCAAGTGAAGCAACTCATGGACGGCACCTTCATCTCCCAAACGAAGTACACGCAAGATCTGCTAAAGCGGTTTGGGATGAAGGACGCCAAGCCCGCAAAGACGCCGATGGGAACCAACGGACACACCGACCTCAACAAAGGAGGTAAGTCCGTTGATCAAAAAGCATACCGGTCAATGATAGGTTCTCTGCTTTATTTATGTGCTAGTAGACCGGATATTATGCTTAGCGTATGCATGTGTGCTAGATTTCAATCCGATCCTAAGGAGTGTCACTTGGTGGCGGTGAAGCGAATTCTTAGATATTTAGTCGCTACGCCTTGCTTCGGGATCTGGTATCCAAAGGGGTCTAACTTTGACTTGATTGGGTACTCAGATTCCGACTATGCTGGATGTAAGGTCGATAGGAAGAGTACATCGGGGACGTGCCAATTCTTAGGAAGGTCCCTGGTGTCATGGAACTCTAGGAAACAAACCTCCGTTGCCCTATCCACCGCTGAGGCCGAGTATGTTGCCGCAGGACAGTGTTGCGCGTAACTACTTTGGATGAGGCAAACCCTCCGGGACTTTGGCTACAATCTGAGCAAAGTCCCACTCCTATGTGACAATGAGAGTGCTATCCGAATAGCGGAAAATCCTGTTGAGCACAGCCGCACAAAGCACATAGACATCCGACATCACTTTTTGAGAGACCACCAGCAAAAGGGAGATATCGAAGTGTTTTATGTTAGCACCGAGAACCAGCTAGCCGATATCTTTACCAAGCCTTTAGATGAGAAGACCTTTTGCAGGTTGCGTAGTGAGCTCAATATCTTAGATTCGCGGAACTTGGATTGAAATGAAGCATACATGTATTTATGCCTTTGATCATGTTCATTCTGCATTTTGTTGCTTATTATGGTGCTCAAGTTGTACAAACACTCCCTGGACCTCACAAGTCCGTTGCAAAGTGATGCACATGTTTAGGGGGAGATGTGTTACAACTTGATCCCTTGAGACTAACCATATGCTTGAGTTTGTTTGATTTAGTCTCAAAGGAGAAATGAAAGGGAAAAGGTGGACTTGGATCATGCAAGACTTCCACTGCACTCCGATGAGAGGGTAACTTATTCCAAGTCCATCTCATGAACTCTTATTGCCATTTGCTCTAAATTGAAGATTTTGGTGAGGCAATGGGGTTAAAGGGCCAAGATTGATCCCGTTTTGGTGCTTGATGCCAAAGGGGGAGAAAATAAAGGCCAAAGCGATAAATGGATCAGCTACCACTTGAGAGATTTTGAAAATAGTAGAGTAGAGCTTTTGGTTTGTCAAAACTCTTTTATTGTCTCTTTTGGCTTCCTGTGGGGAGAAGTAGTAATTATGGGAAAAAGGGGGAGTTTTTGAAATCCTTGATCAATCTCTTTTGAAATGACTCTCTTTATGCTTCAACATGTGTGTTTGACTTAGAGATAGAGATTTGAGTTTGATTTGCAAAAACAAACCAAGTGGTGGCATAGAGTGATCCATATATGTCAAAATTAAATCAAAATAATTTGAGTTCTTATTTGAAGTGTTTTTGTACTTGTTCTACTTGCTTTATGTTGTGTTGGCATAAATCACCAAAAAGGGGGAGATTGAAAGGGAAATGTGCCTTCGGGCCATTTCTAAGTATTTTGGTGATTTAGTGCCCAACACAGGTGCCTAATTGTAAAATGGTGGACAAAGTACAAATCAAGAGTAAAGGTATGTTTCTAAGCTTTAGTACATTGGTTTTGTGTACTAATGTACTTGTCTAAGTGTTAGAAACAGAAAGTAGAAGAAAAGAAAAGAGGAGACAAAGACTTGGCTGTGTGCAGCCAAGACTCAGTTCGGTCTGGAGCACCGGACTGTCTGGTGTGCACCGGACAGTGTCCGGTGCGCCAGGCCGACTCGGCGCGAAGTGGCCGCTCTCGGGAATTTGCCGACGGCGTACGGCTAAAATTCACCGGACTGTCCGGTGTGCACCGGACTGTCCGGTGTGCACCGGACTGTCCGGTGAGCCAACGGTCGGCCGGGCCAACGGTCGGCCGCGCAATCTGCGCGGGACACGTGGCCGAGCCAACGGTCGGAAGTCAGCACCGGACTGTCCGGTGTGCACCGGACATGTCCGGTGCGCCAACGGCGCCAGATCGGCCAACGGTCTGCAACGGTCGGCTTCGCTGTTTAAGGAAACAAATCGGGCACCGGACAGTGTCCGGTGTGCACCGGACTGTCCGGTGCCCCCGACGACAGAAGGCAAGGATGGCCTTCCAGATTTGCTCTCAACGGCTCCTAGCTGCCTTGGGGCTATAAAAGGGGCCCCTAGGCGCATGAAGGAGACACACAAGCAACCTTTGAGCATTCTTGATCATCCACACTCAGTCTTTGCGCATCCGTTTGTCATTCTAAGTGAATCGAGCTTCGTTCTAGTGAGAACTTTGAGATAGTCTTGTGAGCTCGATTCTTGGCCGTGTGTGTGCGCGTTTCGCTGTGGATTTGTGTGTGTTGCTTCCCTCCCTTACTCTGTGCTTTGTTGTGATCATATACTTGTAAGGGCAAGAGACTCCAATTTGTGGAGATTCCTTGCAATCGGGATAGTGAAAGGCAAAACAAAACACTGTGGTATTCAAGTGGGTCTTTGGACCGCTTGAGAGGGGTTGATTGCAACCCTCGTCCGTTGGGACGCCACAACGTGGAGTAGGCAAGCGTTGGTCTTGGCCGAACCACGGGATAAACCACTGTGTCACCTCTGTGCTTGATCTCTTGTGGTATTGTGTTTTGTTGAGACTTCTCTTTAGCCACTTGGCAATTATTGTGCTAACACTTAACAAGTTTTTGTGGCTTAAGTTTCAAGTTTCACAGGATCACCTATTCACCCCCCCCCCTCTAGGTACTCTCAAACACTCGGCAAAGGGTAGCTTTGCCGAGTGCTATGACCATGGCACTCGGCAAAGAAGGAAACCTGGGAACCGGTAAAGCCTTCTTTGCCGAGTACTGTGGTCAAGGCACTCGGCAACGAAGCTATCTTTGCCGAGTGCCGCCCAGCGCACTCGGCAAAGGGACTGGCAAAGGGGCCCACTGGAGGACTCTTTGCCGAGTGCCAGTCCACTAGACACTCGGCAAAGAAGCCTCCTTTGCCGAGTGGCTACGAGAACTCTCGGCACAGGGACTGGCGGTGGGGCCCACTGGAGCCGTCTTTGCTGAGGGCCATGGCAGAAGACACTCGGCAAAATTGGCCTCTTTGCTGAGTGCGAAGGAAGACACTCGGCAAAGGATCCGTCACCGTCACTTGGCGCCGTGACGGCGAATTTTCTTTGCGGAGTACCAAATGGCACTCGGCAAATTCTTTGCCGAGTGCCCGACAAAAAGTACTCGGCAAAGAGGCCGTTGCCGATGTACAGTTCGCCGAGCGTTCTTTGCCGCGTGTTACACTCGGCAAAGACTTCGCCGAGTGTTTTTCGGGCTTTGCCGAGTGCTTCAAGCACTCGGCAAAGCGGTCGACTCCGGTAGTGTGCCCATCTATCCACCCGTAAATCCTTTCACATGTTGATCTAGGGCTCCAACCCGATGTTCCTGACGACAACCTCTGCTAGAGCCAAGAGTTGACTGTTAGAGTTAGAGATGGAGTAGCTGTCATGGTGCTAATCTGGGATTTAGCTAGGTAAACCCTTTGTCAGGCACTCAACACAAAGGCAATCTTTTGTTTCTAGCGAGCATGCATGGTTGAATGATATGTCATGATCATGTCTACTTTTGTAAATGTTATTCTACTCTAAAAACACTAATTATATGTAACTGTTAACTTTTTTGTTCATTTGAAACAATCGTATATATTTATTTAACAACGTATACATTTTGTGTACGACCAAGTGAAGCTAGGCCTGCTAATGGCAAAAAATCTACCCACATCCACCTATACTTAAATCTAGTAACTTTGATATCTATCCCACACCCACCCAAAAATATAAGAATAAAGAAATTAAACACAACTCATCCAATAATATTATTGACCCCAAACCAACCCGTAATTGGGTGGAAACCCATAGAATCCCCGTGAGTTCAACTTATCGTCTTACATCAAGCCAACTGCATACACATACAGTGATACAAGGTGATAATTTTATAGTTAGTTTCAATGACATACAAAAACATAGTCCACGACATACAAAAACAGTGACAATAATATTATACACTGATACAAAAACAAGTTTGGTCGATGAACATTTAGGTCTCAAGAAAAAAACATCTATTAAAGATCCTTAATGAACAATAATCTTTTTAGCAACAAACATAAACTAGCAGGAGTGGAAAGAGTCTCCGATCAAGCTCAAAGCTAGAAACAGTGGAAGGGCATATCTAGGTAGCATCAGAAGCCCACCGAACGACGCATAAATCTCCCTAGAAGTGAAAAGAAAAGAACCATGTGTGAACGGTCCCCGGGGCGACAGTGTGTTCGCTTCGTACATAAGAGCGTGTGCCAAGTATAGATGGCCAAACGGGCCGGCCCGACCCGTGTTGGGCACGACTAGCGAATCATGCCGTGCCGGACGGGCCCACGTGCCGTGGTAGCGGCTACTACCGGAATTTGGCTCTTTACCGAGTACTAAATATTTTGCCGAGTGTTTTTTTGGCACTCGGCAAAGAAGCTCTTTGCCGAGTGCCACACAAAAAACTCTCGGTAAAAGAAAACACTCAGCGAAGAAGCTCTTTGCCGAGTGTTTTATTTTTGACACTCGGTAAAGAGCTCTTTGCCGAGTGCTTTTTTCAATACTACGCAAAGATAATTTAAAAATCATATTTTAAATCAATAAATTAATTCAAATGAAAAAGTTTTCAACTACAAATTTGTATAACTCATCATGATGTACAATTTATATTTTGAACATTTCTTTATATGACAAAATAAAAATAAATTTGCTCATAAAACCTATATCTCTCTCGTAGTTTATGAAACTGCGAGAGAGATGAATAGAATTTATGTATATTGTTAGAACCATCATGTGAGATGAACAAATAACCAAACAACCAAAATAAACTTTGTAGATCTTGTGGAGTTATAGAATTTTGTAGTTGGCAACTTTTTCATTTGAAGTCATATTGTCAACAAAAACTATGTCTGAATTTAAAAATTTTAAAATTTGAATTTTGAAAACGACCTCGAAAGAAAAACCACCAACAAGAAAGTTATAGGTATTGAAGAGTTATAAAACTTTGTAGTTGACAATGTTTTGGTTTCAAATCATCTTGTCATGCAAAACTATGTTTGAATTTTTCAAACTACCTCGGATGGAAAAAACCACCAAAATAAAAGTTGTTGGTCTTAAAACGTAATGAAACTTTGTAATTGACAACTTTTTGATTTGAAATCATTTAGTGCCTTAAATAATCAAATTACTCTCAGTTTGTTATAGTACGTGAGGAATGAAAATGCAATATAGACATAATTAGTGTAGTAGTGTAGTGGCATAGTAGGGTATGCGTGAGAAAGAGGTTGTGAGTTTGAATCTCACCATTCACAAGACATGTAGGTAGGGTGGAGAGTTGTTCCTATAATTTAAAAAAATTGTTTTGCTGTTTTTTTAGATTTTTTTATTCTTAATTTGTCGAGTGTCCGAAAAAAGTACTCGGCAAAGAACCTTTTGCTGATAAAATATTTACCGAGTATTCTTTGCCGAGTGCTTTGCGAGTGTCTTAGACACTCGGACACTCGGCATAAGAACGCGGTTCCGGTAGTGGGCCCAGGCTATGCTAGCCATGTCGGGCCCAGTAGCACGCTGGCTTATCTGAGTATATTGTATAATTTAACAAAAAATGTGTAGCTATGGGGCTTGAACACGCAACCATGTGTATCAAAGACTTAAACACACCAATTTAGCCAATACGGTTGTAGTTTTATTGTGTTATATGTTGAATTATCATACTTAATATATGTAAACTATTAACTTTAAAATAAAAATGTAACTGTGTCGTGTCCATGCTAGCACTACGGGTCGAGATGGCGGCCCAGGCACGGCTTTATAGCCGTACCGTGCCAGGCACTCGCACTATACTAAGTGGGCCGGGACGTGCCTGAGCTGTTCTTTTTTGTGTCGTGCCTGGACTGGCCCATCGTGTTAGTGTCAATTGGCTATATATAGTGCCAGGGGACAGGGGCGTCGGCGCCTAAGTGTGAAAGTGTCTAATTAGCGTCGGGCGTCAGCAGGGGCCAGGGGGTCTCCGCCCGCCGAGGCGAAGACTTGGGGAGAGGGGAGACTCCGGCCGCTGGAACAGGAAGCCAGATGCGACTGCCGGTACACGGGTGAAGACTTGGGGAGTTAGGGTTGAGTTGGGTATTGAAAGTTGCCTAGAGGGGGGGTGAATAGACGAAACCTAAAATTTATAACTTAAACATACACTACAAGCCAGGGTTAGCGTTAGAATTAAATTCAAGTCTGGGAGAGAGAGGGAAAAAAATCAAGTGAGAAATAAGCGAATGACGATGATTTATTTTACCGAGGTTCGGTTCCAAAGAACCTAGTCCTCGTTGAGGTGGTCACAAAGACCGGGTCTCTTTCAACCCTTTCCCTCTCCCAAACGGTCACTTAGACCGAGTGAGCCTTCTCCTTAATCAAAGGGTCACTTAGACCCCGCAAGGATCACCACACACTTAGGTGTCTTTTGCTTTGATTACAAGTCACTTGGAAACAAGAATGAGAAAGAAAGAAGGCAATCCAAGAAGCAAGAGCTCAAAAAGAACACAAAATCTCTCTCTCTCAAGTCACTAAGTGTTTGAGATGAATTTGGTACTTGGAGAGGCTTTGATCTTTTGAATTGTGTCTAGGAGTGAATGCTAGATCTCTTGTATTGAATGTGATACTCAGAAATCTTGGATGCTTGGAGTTGTGGTGGTTGGGGGGTATTTATAGCCCTCAACCACCAAGGTAGTCGTTGGGGAGGCTGCTGTGATGGGCGCACCGGACAGTCTGGTGCGCCACCGAACACTCATTGTTCAGTGTCTGGTGCGCCACCACGTCACCCAACCATTAGGGTTCAGAGCTCCTAGACACAATTCAAAAGATCAAAGCCTCTCCAAGTCCCAAATTCATCTCAAACACTTAGTGACTTGTGAGAGAGAGATTTTGTGTTCTTTTGAGCTCTTGCCTCTTGGATTGCCTTTCTTCCTTTCTCATTCTTGTTCCCAAGTGATTTGTAATCAAAGCAAGAGACACCTAAGTGTGTGGTGGTCCTTGCGGGGTCTAAGTGACCCGTTTGATTAAGGAGAAGGCTCACTCGGTCTAAGTGACCATTTGAGAGAGGAAAAGGGTTGAAAGAGACCCGGTCTTTGTGGCCACCTCAACGGGGACTAGGTTCTTTGGAACCGAACCTCGGTAAAACAAATCATCGTGTTCATTCGCTTGTTTCTCACTTGATTTGTTTTCCCTCTCTCTCTCTCGGACTTGAATTTAATTCTAACGCTAACCCTGGCTTGTAGTGTGTGTTTAAGTTATAAATTTTAGGTTTCTCCTATTCACCCCCCTCTAGGCAACTTTTAATTCGTATTAGAGCCCAATGCTTCATTAGAGTCTAACAACTTGAAGTGATATCGGGAGATCGCGCCAAGAGGGAGATAGTGACCGGCGACAAGCCCGCGAGCTCGGGGAGGACTCTCTCAAGGGAGTCCGGCAACAAGCACAAGGAGGTATCCTCTTCCTCCATCAAGTCCCATCGGAGAGGTGACAAGAAGAAGAAGATGAAGAAAGTGGTCTACTACGAGACCGACTCATCGTCGCCCTCCACATCAAGCTCCGACTCGTCCGTCGCTTCTAATCGCCATGAGCGCAAGAAGTATAGTAAGATGCCCCTTCGCTATCCTCGTATTTCTAAGCGTGCTCCTCTACTTTTCGTTCCCTTAGACAAACCACCATATTTTGATGGTGAAGATTATTCTATGTGGAGTGATAAAATGAGGCATCATCTAACCTCACTCCACGAAAGCATATGGGATATTGTTGAGTTTGGAGCACAGGTACCACAGGTGGGGGACAAGGACTACGACTCGGACGAGGTCGCCCAAATACGACACTTTAACTCCCAAGCAACTTCTATACTCCTCGCCTCTTTATGTCGAGAGGAGTATAATAAGGTGCAAGGGTTGAAGAGTGTGATGAGGACATCCTCCACTATTACCCGTTGGCAAAGACACAATTGGCCCAGTTGGCCCAATTGTAGTCGGACGGTGAACGTGTGAGCCTCAGAATTATCCCACCTTGCTTAACTTGGGAGGAGGGAGCCACTTTAAAAGGGAGAGCCACCCTTCCCCCATTGGACTAGTCTTTTGGGGCGATTGGGCCTTTCCCTGAGTTGGGTGTGCTTAATGAACTGTTGGGCTCCGGGCAACCCTAATTTGTTGGGCCTCGGCCAACCCCACTTGGGCTGGGTGTATCATCTGGTATCAAAGCTAGGGCCCATTTTAAGAAGGTGGGAATGATGAGGACATCCTCCACTTTTACCCGTTGGCAAAGACGCAATTAGCCCAGTTGGCCCAATTGTAGTCGGACGGCGACCGTGTGAGCCTCAGAATTATCCCACCTTGCTTAACTTGGGAGGAGGGAGCCACTTTAAAAGGGAGAGCCACCCTTCCCCCATTGGACTAGTCTTTTAGGGCGATTGAGCCTTTCCCTGAGTTGGGTGTGCTTAATGAACTGTTAGGCTCCGGGCAACCCTAATTTGTTGGGCCTCGGCCAACCCCACCTGGGCTGGGTGTATCAGAGTGGCAAAGAAATTTAGGACGTTCTCAAGACCATGCACGAAGGAGATGAGGTGACCAAGATCATCAAGCGCGAAACAATCGAGGGCGAACTTGGTCGATTCGTCCTCAACAAAGGAGAAGAGCCGGAAGCAATGTACAGCCGGCTAAAGACCATGGTGAACCAGGTGCGCAACCTTGGGAGCAGCTAATGGGACGACCATGAAATGGTCAAGGTTATTCTTAGATCCCTCGTATTTCACAATCCTACTCAAGTTCAATTAATACGTGGGAATCCTAAATACAAGCTAATGTCTCCCGAGAAAGTGATTGGTAAGTTTGTGAGCTTTGAGCTAATGATCAAAGACTCCAACCACATCATCAACTTGGAGCAAGGCGCCACCTCCACACCCGAGGTGCAACCCGTCGCATTCAAGGCGACGGAAGAAGAGAAGCGGGAGTCTACACCAAGTAGGCTTCCAATCGACGCCTCCAAGCTCGACAACGAGGAAATGACGCTCATCATAAAGAGTTTCCGCCAAATCCTCAAGCAAAGGAGGGGGAAGGACTACAAACCCCGCTCCAAGAGGGTGTGTTATAAGTGTGGTAAGCCCGGTCATTTTATTGCTAAATGTCCAATTTCAAGTGATAGTGACAGGGGCGACGACAAGAAGGGGAAGAAGAAGGAGAAGAAGATGTATTACAAGAAGAAGGGCGGTGATGCCCACGTATGTTGGGAATGGGACTCCAACGAGAGCTACACCGACTCTTCCTCCGACGAGGACGCCGCCAATATCGCCGGCAACAAGGGCCTCCTCTTCCCCAACATCGGCCACAAATGTTTCATGGCTAAGGACGGCAAGAAAAAGAAGGTACAATCTAGAGCCACCCCTAAGTATACTACATTAGTGATGAGGGTAGCTCTAGTGATAGTGAAGATGATTCAATGTCTCTTTTTGCCAACCTTAACATGGAACAAAAGAAAATTTTGAATGAACTAATTGAAACCATTAATGAGAAGGATGATCTCTTGGAAAGCCAAGAGGACTTCCTTATTAAAGAAAACAAAAAACATGCTAAGGTGAAGAATGCTTATGCTCAGGAAGTAGAAAAATGGGAAAACTTGACTAAGGAGCTTAGCATTTGTCATGATTCAATTATCTGTCTTAGAAATGAAAATGATAGTCTAAATGCTAAGATTGATGAATTGAACATTTGCAATGATACAATTTCTAGCCTTAGAGTTGAAAATGCTAGCCTAGTTTCTAAGATTAAAGAATTGAATGTTTGTAATGATTCTATTTCCTGTCTTAGAGATGAGAATGCCATATTACATGCTAAGATAGAAGAATTAAATGTTTGCAAACCTTCTACATTTATTGTTGATCATATTTCCATTTGTACTAGATATAGAGATGTTAATGTAGAAGTTATTAATGATCACCTTGCCATGATTAAGAAACAAAATGATCATATAGCTTAATTAACTGCTAAAATTAATGAGCATGAACTTGAAAAATGAAAATTTTAAATTTGCTAGAAGCATGCTCTATAATGGGAGACGCCCTGGTATTAAGGATGGCATTGGTTTCCAACAGGAAAGCAATATCAAGATTGATGCCCCTAAAAGATTGTCTAATTTTATTAAGGGGAAGGCTCCCATGGGTCAGGATAATGAAGGCTATATTTTGTATCCTGCTAATTATCCTTAGCACAAAATTAGGAAAATTCAAGCTAGAAAATCTCATTCTTTTTCTCACCATGCTTTTATGTATAAGAATGAGTCATCTAGCTCTAGGCAAACCACTCATGTTAAATTGCCTAGAAAGAAAATTCCTGCTGCATCAAATGAGCAAAACATTTCATTTAAGACTTTTGATGCATCATATGTGCTTACTAACAAATCAGGCAAAGTAGTTGTTAAATATGTTGGGGGCAAACACAAGAGTCCAAAGACTTGTGTTTGGGTACCCAAGGTGCTTGTTTCTAACGTGAAAGGACCCAAGACTGTTTGGGTACCTAAGAATAAGGCCTAAAGTTTTGCAGGTTTATGCATCCGGTGGTTCAAGTTGGATAATCGATGGCGGATGCACAAACCACATGACAGGGGAGAAGAGAATGTTCTCCTCCTATGAGAAAAACGAGGATCCCCAACGAGCTATCACATTCGGGGATGAAAATCAAGGTTTGGTCAAAGGGTTGGGTAAAATTGCTATATCACCTGACCATTCTATTTCTAATGTTTTTTCTTGTAGATTCTTTAGATTACAACTTGCTTTCTATTTCTTAATTATGCAAAATGGGCTACAATTATCTATTTACAGATGTAGGTGTTACTATCTTTAGAAGGATTGATGATTCAATAGCATTTAAGAGCATCTCCAAGAGACTAGTTAAATAGTTTGCCAAGCTAAATTTTAGCTACTTAATAACAAAATTGCTCTCCAACAGACTAGCTATTTAACTTGTCAAGCTATCTGGTTATCTAAATTGACTCCCTCACTAGCCAAATTTGGCTAGTGACTCTCGCTAGCCAAGTTAACATGCATGTTGGAGAGTCTGTTGGAATGAGATATTATAAATAGAGTTTAATCTTTATAGAGAGATAAATAAAGAGTCAAATAAAGAGTCAAAAATAAAGAGTCTCTTGGAGATGCTCTAAGGGAGTGTTAGAGGGTTAGCTATATTTAGTAGATTTTAATGATAATCAAGCTGAACTTAACACTTGCTTAATTGCTAAGACTAATATGTGTTGGCTCTGGCATCGTCGACTTGTCTATGTTGGAATGGAGAATCTTCACAAACTTTTAAAAGGAGAACACATTTTAGGACTAACAAATGTTTATTTTGAGAAAAACATGATTTGTAGCGCATGCCAAGCAGGAAAACAAGTTGGCACACATCATCCACACAAGAACATAATGACAACGGACAGGCCGCTCGAGCTGCTATGCATGGATCTATTCGGCCCGATCGCTTACATAAACATCGGCGGGAGTAAGTACTGTCTAATAATTGTGGATGATTATTCTCGTTTCACTTGGGTATTCTTTTTGTAGTAAAAGGTTAACCCTATTTCCCTTTCAGGTATGTTGGGACTAAGTTGGGAGTCGACTCGAATATAGTCCTACGGTCTACGGATGGGTGAAGACCCATGGAAGCCCACGTCTATGCAAACCCATCTACACCCATGGGTATCAACCATTTTGACCCACAATACAAAATAAACTCACCCAACTCAACCCATTTACAATTAAAACCCATTAGAACCCACCAAAACAAACTCATTTCTTAAACTCACCTAAAATACTCGCTTACACCCACCCCGTTTGCAGGCCTAAGTGAAGTAAGCAGGGAAGAGGAAACTATGGTCATACATTTGACTTTTTTCATGTATTAAAGAAAAAAAGAGATATTTTGCCCAGCATACGTGTAAGTTAAGTATAAAAGTGTATAGGGCTAGAAAAATCAGCAAAGAGAGAAGAGGTACACATCCTTCCCAATTATGTTTATTTCCCATCCATTCATGCTACTTGTGAAGAAGGGAAACTCCCCGGAGTCAGAATATACCAGAATATACGAGAGCATAACAGACTAAGGCTTTGTTTGATTATTCCTATCTCATATGGATTGAATGAGATTAGAAAAAATTATGAAAGATTTTGACTTGTTTGGGATTGAAGCTCACTCAATCCCATTCAATCTACATGACTGAGAGCAAACAAACAAGCCCCCAAAATGGACCTTATCGAATCCAAGAATGAATATAATGTCGCATATATATATCGTCCGGCCGGATCGAGAGATGTGATCTGGACACAGCTGCTTCAAATCAACGGTCCACGGATCGAGCAGATAAAACATCAAGACATGGGACGACACAACCATCATCATCTGACTTTTTATTCCTTTGTCTTTTGCAAATTAAACAGTGTGGCGATTAAATTAGGGCACGTACGAACGTACGCAGCCTGCTGCTTTCTCGCCTTTTGGAAGTAGTGGATCGGAAAAGCCTGCAGGGAGGCAGGCAGATGGAGAAAGGTTGGTATGATTTCCCTGGGGGAGATGAGATGCATGCATGATGGGCTCTCGATTTATTCGTTCCATTCCATACATTATATTAGTATCGTCTACTGTACTACAGTTGTTAAGGAGAGAAGAAAGAAAGAAAGGTGAGTGTGAGTGCCCGAGCTAGTGGTAATACACTACTAAGCGAAAAGGTCTGGCTTTTGGCGCTTACACACATACGTGTGATTGGCCCATGATGCCCATGGATTATTGGTAAGCTCCTCCTCTTCTTCTCCTTTCGAACACACACACACACACACACACACACACACACACACAGAGGAGGCTGCTGCTTTGTTACTGCACCCGAGTACGTACGTACCTGCTGGATCGAGAAGACGTTTTCCTGGACGATGAATGTGTGCACCGTGAGTCAGTGACAAAAGGTCAGCTGATAACACCATGAAGCCGTGCGGGAGATGGATGGAAGAGGAGGAAGAAGGGGAGGGGAAATGGGCAAATAATAGTACATGGTACGGCTAAGCCGCGCGCGCCCCAAGAAGCGGCAAAGCGATCGAGCAGCTTTGGCCGGCCTTGGCAATGTGGCGGCGATGTCAATGCAGCAGCATGGCTTTAGCCCTGGCATGGCATGGCCAGCCCAAGCTAGCTACGTACTATATATCAGTCGGCCGGGCCCGTCAGCTATAGGTAGAGCTATTGGGACGAGGTGAGAGTGAGACTAGCGTCATAGCGTGAGCGGCTGCGTGCATGCATGCAGCAGGCGCGGAAGATAACAAAACAAAACAACAAGGAAGCAACACATTTTGATGCAATGGCGAGCGCAAAGCACCCAGTAATTAAAGCCTGATCGCCTGCCTGCCTGACGGAAATGGACAGGCGGGGCCGGGGTCCCGCTAGTCCGCTACTAGCAACGAAAGCAACCATCTGATGGATCCCTTGGGGTGTTTAGTTGCTTCTGCTAAAGTTTAGTCCGGGTCACATCAAGCGTTTGACTTTTAAATAGGAGTATGAAATATAGACCCAACCAACTGGACTAGATTCGTCTCGTCTTTTAATCTTTGGCTAACAAATTAGTTTTATAATCCGACTACATTTAATACCCGGAACGGAGGTTCAAACATTCGATAGCACAGGGGCTAAATTTTAGCCGGGTGTAACCAAACACCCTAGTTTGCTGCATGCAGTGGCGAGAGCTAGCAACGAAAGCAACCATCTGATGCAGATGCAGAGGGGCGAGAGCGAGCTAGCTAGTCAGGCTCAGGCTCAGGTTGTTCAGCGAGCGAGCATGCTAGCTAGCTTCTCCCGTCCTTGTGCAGCTCATGTGCAGTGTAGTTCCATTCAACCCATATCGCGCAATGATTTTTTCCCCTCTATTCCCCCGTTTTCTGTCGCTGTTCGGGGCCCCTCTGTGTCACTTAGTGGCAGCTAATCATCTGCCACACGCGCATCGTCTGTGTGTAAGCCTGCATTCATTTGCTTTAATTTATTTCTCCCCTAAATTCCAAAAAACTGTTCTGCAGTGTGCAGGTACGTTGGACGGAACACACACGATATGGGGATCGTTTTCGACCGCCCGCGTGATCATGGCCCCCAATGCTGTCCGGAATCCGATGTTGGGTAATACTACCGTCTAATGATTAGGGCTTGCAATGGCATTGAGGCATTTTTTTCTCTCTCGGAGAGAAACGCGTCCCCTCTTTTCTTAGTTGCATTTTGTTTAATCTTACTGCTACTAATTAACTAGCTCAACGACTCTACGGCCATCTCCAGTAGGCCCTGTAAACGACCGTGTAGAGTATTGTTTATAAGTAGAGTTTGAAATAGTATGTGAGTTAGAGAGTCTAGTGTATAGTCTTGATACGAGCTATGCAATGACGATACCAGCATATATATATATGCCATCGGTTCGGTGTGAATCTGATCACGGTTGATAATAATAACAGCTAGCTATTTTGATAAATAGTAAATAATATATAAAAAAGTTAAAAAAAACACCAACCAACTAATCTAGAACATAGCAATATATATATATTCGTACGGACGCATACGTCGCTGTTAAACGAATTGTTGCGTCGCGTGCATAGGCAGTAATCACCCTACTATATATCTACCGTCTACGTCACGGACACAAGCGGGCAGTACAAGGCTGCTGTAGCCAAGTACATAGCTGGGTAGGCAACGTCACGGGGCTAGTGGACAAGGAGGCAACAACACGAGGGAAATGGTAAATGATGTGGTTTAGTTTAGCTAGCTAGCTACCAGCCACACAAACTGCCAAGTGCCAACCTGCTTTGCTGCTGTATTGGCCCCACATCCATACACTTATATATCTCAGGTCCTTCTTCAAATGAGTCATCATCATCATCAACAGCAGCTTTGCAATGTAGGGAGATTTTATGTCAACATCTGGTCTGGGACAAGGAAGTGTGTCAGGCAGTACTATATTCTCCGTGTTGCAAAAGTAATTGACGTTTTAAATTTGAACTCGGAAGTGCACAGAAAGTATAAATAAAAATACAGTGCACAAAAACCAATGACTCCCCGTTTGGATCATTTGAATTGAATTGAATTCCATCTAATGAATAAACAGCGCGTTAGTAGTACAGTTTTCATTGATTTGTCAACCAGATTTTCACTAAAGCTACACACTCCTGCATATGTTAATAGTTATAGAAGTGGGCAACTCGAAATGTATATATAGATGTGATTTTATGGTTATCTATACTTTTTCCAGATTAATAACAACGTTGCCAATTGGGAGATGTACATTTGAGTGGATATTTTAGTTTATGGTCAATACTAGCGGAAGTGGTGATTTAATCAGACGATGGAAACTTAAAGGGATTACCTAGGTTACCTATCATATGACATAGTAGATCATCGTCCAGATCCAAATTTATGTGGTCGGTTACTTAGTGTGTTATGGTCATAAAATTATAGGGGGTTAGATAATGGTACCTTTTAATAATTAGAGATGAAAATGGATACTTATTTGAATATTATTTTTTTGGTATTTTTTATTTTATTGCGAATAGCCGAATAAACAAGGTATACAATCTGCTGTGCAAATTCATGTTCTTGTTTTTAGTATTAAACTTGTAAGTATTCAGAAAAGGTAACCTCAAATTTATCATATATCTTATCAAATGATGAATATAAAATTCGAAGACAGATACATATATTTTTCATCTTTTTGTTGTAGGGAGCAAATAATATATAAAATAATTTATAAAAATATTCTTATTTGTAATAATGTTCTTCATCTGGCTCATATTAAAAGTTTGAAAAGTTGACAGAGAGGTTAGTTTGCACCAGTTATGTTGCCAAAAAAATAGTAGTAGCTGTCGACGTGTACATATATATATTTATTTAAAATCTGATGGACCAGACATCGGAGCATGTTGGTAGATTTGTTTCAACTAACTATACTATACCGAGTTGTTAGCTAGCTGTTGCATTTTTCTAGCGGCTGGACGGATGGTGGCATCATCAAGCAGTATCCAAAGAGGTTACACATATATTTATAAATAATTTATAAATAACAAGGGAGCGAATGGTTGGCCTGCAGAAGAGGTCAGGTGAAGGCCGACAAAGATAAGAGTCCAAAGAACAATGTCCGATACTCCGATCCACGAAACAAAATGGCAGTTGACACAGGACAAACAGTTGACGGCCGTCCGTGAAAGAGCATGCGTGTGACGTCACTTGACTCAACACGACAACACCCTACTTTGTTTTTGCACACTCTTCTGCTTTGGGTTACGTTAGGCTGGGTCGCCGTCTAGCTGGAGAAGAACGAAATACGTAGGTCAGCATATGCACTGCCGCCTTTATTTGACAATGTTTATGTCGGTCTAGCTAGAACACTCAACAATCAAGTCAATCATACCACCAAGGCAAGAACGTTCTTAGGGAGTGTTTGGATTCACTATAGCTAATAATTAGCTGAATTAAAGACATCCAAACAGTTTATCTAATACTTTAGCTATTAGCTATTTTTACTAAATTATCTAATTAGTTTTAGCCAACTAACTATTAGCTTTAGTGCATTCAAACACCTTAATACTTTGCTTCAGATATTTAACTACTTCAATTTTATCTTAAACAAAAAATATTTCAAAGCAGAATGTGAATGCACATCTCAAACAAATCAGACTTTTATCGCTAGGACGACGGTACCTAGCTAGCAAGCTAAGCCCTAGCGATTTTGATTACAAATGAAGCATGGATCATCTGGTGTCTCAAAGTTTAAAGCCAAGAAATAGGTAGAGCGCAATTTTATTATTACGTCGTAAAACAACCACACTAATTAAGAAACACCAAGCTTTGTGAAAAAAAAATTGACATACACCAAAACAAGAGCCATCTAAAAACTCCACACATGAAGTGAAAAGGGAAATCTCAGATACCATTTTTTACTGTTTTTTTACAGAGATGAGTATTGTCCCACTTACTTATACTTAGAACAGAAGGTAATGAAAAAGGTTAAATTTTAACGCATTCTAGCTAGATGTGGCTGACAATGGCTTATTTTATGTTAGTTTTGAAATCTAATTCTGTTGGAGGGCATCCTGAAACGTAACACGACAGTATACAGAGAAGCGGGCCGGTAGGAGGACCAGTCTCAGGCCCAGAGCATAGCTGCGACCGTAGGCCCAGTTAAAGCTGCATGAAGCCCTGTAAAACGAGCAAATGAACCGTACGTTAAGCGGGAGGGCTAATAATGGGCTGAATCGTTACGAAGGAGGGACAAACGATGAGGTGGATACTGGGCCAGACTCTGTCGTCACAGTCGACGCCACCAGGAACCAAACCCGGCCCAGCGCACCCGGGGAATGCAAGCAAAACATATTGGAGTACAGAGAATGATAGAAGTACAAACGATGTTGTTCACATGCACGTGTACATCAGTACCTATCATTAGACTGCCTTGCTACAGTCTGTATATCTGTTAAATACGTTATTGTTACAAATACGTTATCGTTACAAATACGTTTTAATTATTTCTGATAATATTAAAAGTGGCCCAAGGGCGGATCTGTACCCACGTAACCCGAGCGTATACACAGTATATATATAGAAAAAATAAAAAATATTTTACAAAAATTTAACATAAAAAGAATGTTGCGCAAAGAATGTTGTGCTAGTAGTCTTGTAGATTATGCTTCCTTTGTGTTTAGGCTTATGGCCTCAGAATCTATCTAATGAAGTTTTGAAATGGTTCATTGGACGAACAATATGGTTGTAAAATCGACAGTCCAATACTCAATAGCTCAGATTCTTTGATGGATGTGACTCGTGAGATACTGGTGGAGACTAGACTGTTGGGTGTAGGCTCGCGAAAACGACGAAATACATTGACAACTCTATGGTGTGTCTTAAGCTTTGGATAGTGAAGAGGTGTGGAAGGATCGAGGTTGATCAACAACTTGGTATATATTATGTAGACAGGTGAGAGTTGGAGATTTAATTCATGCAAATATAATTTAATTAATCATTGGTATTATGTTTTTTAGTGGATGAAGATAACATAATTAAGATATTGATTACGTCTCTTAGAAGGTCTGACATAAAAAGTCATATAAACTATTAGTATGGCTTTTCATCTATTTATATTTTAATTTATGAATATTTAACTTACTTTCCACAAATATAAGAATTATTATTTATGTTTTAACTTAACCTTCAAAATTAAAGTTTATTATGCAATTTGATGTAAAATTATTTCTAGATTGTCAAATGGTTTGATGGAATATAAAAAAATCCTAGCTACGCTGGCTATGGCAGGAGGACCGCAGGAATAGGCCACGGTTCCGGCGGCCGGAAAACCACTGGCCAGTGTGCGTCCGTGTGCTCCTTTTTTGCTAGTACTCGTGATCTGATGGTGAGGCGATGAATCCGGAGCTGGGAGAGGGCATCTGAACTCGGATCTCGCGAACTGAACTGTGCTGGCAGAATGAGAATCTGTAGCGCTACTACCAAGCGCTGCCCCGATTATACTATTACTGTGCTATTAGCAGTAGAAGAATAAAGACAGCGCAGCGCGTCATGCGTGCACCGTATATATATACACTACTATGACCGATCGAATACAAAACTGTGCATCTCTTGTTGAAGGCAAGCTACTAGTACTAGCACGCGCTAGATGACAAACGAGTTGCACGCTAGCTAGCTGACGGGGTGACGTGGCTTGTGAGCCCCTCTCATATCTTCCCATCTCCTCAGAAGACGACAGCGCAGTTATAAATGAATGAAAGCTCTGTTTAATTTGGCGGTGTTCACGTCGGCTTGTTAGGCTGCTCGTCGTGCAACTGGAGTAGAAGGCGGTGAAACGGAGCCGTGCTAAATAGATAGTATAAACAAACAAATAAATACGTAGTCTAGGCTCCAGAATACTGCCGTATTCCTACTGCATGCATGCTGCCCCATTATTATTGGGGTGCGGATGGAGCAGAGAGTGTTGTGCACACTACTACCCCTACCCCCTTGGATCCATCGCTAGAACTGTGGGCCGGTCTCGCGTAGTACACGGACGTAGTACAGTGTGGGATCCTGTGCACGGCCGCCCATCCATCGATGCCCCCCAACCCAAAAAACCACCTTCGCCCTCGATTCGGCGGCGCTCGTCGTTCGTCTCCCTCGCCAGTGGCGATGCGGCCGTGTAGCTGTAGCCCCACGACGGTCCAATGGTCCATGCAACGCGACGGTCCAGATCGGCCGAGGGAAAGAATGGAGGAGCAAGAGATCCCCATCGCCTTTGCCGCCGTCACGCGTCACGTCACCTCACCCCGGCCCCGGGGGCCGGGGCGGGGCGCCATTAGGATCGCGGTGACGTCGGCCTCCACTAATAAATAAGTGCATGCGTACACTGCACACTAGACGTCGCCCTCGCCCCCCCCCCCCCCCCCCCCCCCCGGCCCGGCGCTAATTAAGCAAAGCTAGCCAGGTTTTTGTATGTTATCTTCCGGGGTCCGGGCATACCGTATAAGAATAATAATAATCGGCTTTAATTTGTCGCTGCTATACACGCACGGCTGCACTGCACCGCACTGCAATCATGTGCCATAGTTTTATGCTAGCTAAACTACATCCACGCACCTTTCGATTTGAATCTCTCTGGAGTACAATATTAGCACAAAAAAAAAAACAGAAGCTTTGCTTGCTGGCTGCTCCTCCTGCACTGCCGTTTCCCCCCCTGTAGCTAGCGTAGCGTAGTAGTATGTACAGGTACAGCCAGCACATGGCATGCGACTGCGAATCTGCGATGATGCATGCTTGGCGAGTCCGGGCGCCCGGCACGCGGACCGACAGACAGACGGACGGAGGAGCTAGGCGCAGAGGGCGCCGAGCTCCCTGAGCCGGGGCACGAGGCGGCCGCTGAGGTGGAGCCCCATGAGGCCCTCGAGGCCCCCGACGGGGTCGCCGCCAACGAAGAGCGCCGGGACGCCGCCTCCCTCGACCGCCGCCGCCAGCTCCTGCTCCTCCGCGGCGCCGGCGTCCAGCTCGATCACGGTGGCGTGCGCGCCCACCGCCGCCAGCAGCCGCCTCATCACGTGCGCCATGCAGCAGCCGCGCCGGGCGAAGATCACCACGGGGCTCTCGCGGACCAGCCGCCACACGCGCGCCGCGGGGGCCTCCTCCTCCCCGGCCGGGTCGATGGTCAGACCACGCCGGATGCCCACCGCCTGCATGCTGCTGCTGGTTACCGGAGTACTTATTAGCTAGCTACAGCGGGCCAAAAGGACCGGACCGGACCGGAAGGGAAAGGGACGACCTCGCCTGCCGGCTGCGGGGAGCGAGGAAAGGCGTCGCGTGCCCGCGGCACATATATAGCCGGGCACGGCACACCATCATATGCCCGCCGGGTGAGGGGAAGGTGACGTCAGGCGCGGGCGGTGACGAGGACGCGTGGGGCCGGAGGTTGCGTCACGTGGCCGGGACGGAAAGGGAGGCCAGCGCGGTGCCACGTCATCCCCCACGAAGCGGAGCCGGTGGTGAGCAGTGGTGGTTCGCGGCCGGCCGAGCTGCGTGCGTCTGATGAGAATGAGAGTGTGTTGAGTGTTGACGAAAGAAATGGGGCAGCCGGTCTAGTACTAGTCGAGAGTGGAGAGGGGGCGAAAGAAATCTGATTGCCTCATAATTGACCGAAATGGAGACAGGCAGGCAACGCTGTACAGTACTTGCGCTGCTGCACCGCCGTCCTACGTCAGCACGACGGGAAAGCATGCGCCGTGGCGTCATCACCACGCACGCTGTCCCGTGGCGCCCGCTGACGTCGCTGTTGGTTGATTTGATTTTTGTCTCCGCTCCCGTCGTTCGCCGCCGCCGCCGCCGCCCGGTGCGGGGCACGGGCACCGGCACCCCCAAGTCCCAACCAACAAGAGCCCAGCCGCCCAGCCCGAGGTGAGGACGTGGACGGCGCGGGTCGGAATCGTGTCGTGGCGTCGTGGGTGTCCGGCACGCGCGCGGTGTCCCCTTCCGGCCGTCCGATCCCGTGGGTGTCGGCTCGCGATCGTGGTGGCGCCCCTGCTTGTGACGGCGCGGCGGTAGTGCACGTCGATCGGCTACAGGACACGGCTGCACGGGCCTGGCCACGGGTGTGTGTGGCCGGCGCCGCTGGTCGTCGGCAGCCGGAAACGAAGAAGGAAGTGAAGCAAAGCAAAGGCAGGTACGTACGCACGGCAGCAATACCGGCCAGCACCAGGACCGAGAATACTAGACTCCATCGGGATGTACGCATGCCGATTACGTCAAGCAGGCCTGACCTTACGATGTGATTCACAGAGGTTCTCCACGGGCGATCGGACGGCAGAGACGTACGTACGTACGTGCACCGTCCGGGACGGTAGCACTAGTTACGGTCACGGATTTGTTAACGGCAAGCACCAGCATGGTTTAGTAGATACAACGGCAAAGAAATTAAAGTATATACAAAAAACAAGTGCGTTCATAGACTGCTGAAGTATCTTTATTTGTTCGGCGTAACCCTGCTGGTACATGCGATGTATGAGATATCTGATTGCTCTCGATGGCGGACATGAGATTTTAGGGTCCGGGACAAAATCCAAAATAGAGGCCATTCCAATTATTTTTATACATATATTTTGCCAATACAAACATTCAATATACATCTAAAAGGTACAAATCCAAAGTGTTACTTTAAAATTTTGCTCGCTGTGAATTGTGATAAAATAAATAAATATATAAATAAAGCAAATGGCGTCGCTTCGTCTATATTATTATTAAAGCCCAATCAATCATGTGATGTGATGGTGAGAAGCAGTGGTGGGGGCCCATGACGCGCGCATCGGCACTGCCACTGCCCACAGCCCGCTGCAGCTAGCCGGTAGCAATTTGTTGCCGCCTCCACCATAGAGGCGCCGCGAAACTAATGGCCGTAGTTTTCTTATCCCGGGCCGGGGGGTCGACCGGCGGCGACGCATTTGCTGGCAAAAACACGCGCTTTTTGGCGCTGATTTGCCGCACTAGCAAGCGGGCGTGAGCAGATAGAAAGATCTTTTTTTTCCGATTGATTGGACTCTTCGTGTGGTGCGGCAATACAATGCCGGTATATATAGTAGTATATGCGCCATTGTCGTCGTCAGCTTGCATTATTATTACCAGTAAGTTATCATATTTATTTATTTATATGATTGGTGTATATATATATATGTGTGTGTGTGCGCGCATGGTCCTCTTAGCTTGCTTGCATGTTCCACGGCTCGGCTGTCGCTGCTGCTGCTAGTGCTAGTGCTACAGCTGGCATCCGTGCGTGGTCCCCGGGAATCCATGAATCTTCCCCTGTCGAATACTACTACCGATCCATCAGCTGCACGAAAAAGATCGATGAACAGGCCCAAGTCAACGCCGCCTTGCCCCGGCTCTTTGTGTGTGGTGGTGTGGTCGTGCGGCAGCTTTTTTTTGGTTGCTACTTCGACGCCACAAGCTCTGCAGTCTCCACCGTTGCATTCCAATTCCATTCACTCGAGATGGAAGGGGTGAAAAAGAAAAAGAAATTAGGCTTGCCGTTTTGTGGGCCGGCCATGCTGCGGTGCGCTTGCGCTGGGCCTTAGAGGCTGCGTGCGGCCCAGCTAACAACACGATCGGCAGGGTTGTTAAAGTAGCCGGTAGCCCATAGGGTCCGAGCCCGACGGAACGGAACGGCGTCGGCACCTCCTTGTGCACGGCTCCACGAGACATCATGCAACTCGGGGGAGAAGATCACATCTGCTTGAAGTGTATCGACGCGTCTGTTAAGCTTTCTAAAACTTAAAAAACACACACATAGCTGCTAAACCACAAGTTCAAAATAAAGTACGATGGCATCATTATATTACTTATAATGAACTTTTTAAAACAAGGCATATTTTGATGAAGAACGTTTTTTTATCTAACGAAGATTCGGCATTCTCATTTTATCAAGGGACAATTGTGTTTCTGTCCCGGGATAGAAGTGCAACGGTGATTTCGCCCCCTCAAAATTCGACCTTGTGATTTCGGGCCCCTTTTTTGAAAACAAAAACAAGTTTGTCCCTGCTTCTATTAGATGATAGTAACGATACGAGATAGGACATATAAAAACAAATTTACCCTTCAGTCACAATTGTGATTTTGTCCGTCCTTTAGAAAAAACATGGATAAAATCACAATCACAGAACAGTCAAATTTCAAAGGAGCGGCAAAATCACAATTACGACTTAAGGATGAATTTATCTCTGTATATTCTATTTCACACCGTTACTGCCATCTAAGACAGACTTGTTTTTCGTTTTTTAAAAAGAAGAACTAAAATTACAAAGTCGAATCTTGAGAAGCAAAATCACGGTTGCACTTTGGGACACACACAGTTGCCCCTTTTATTAAAAAAAGAAACTGCTTCGCCTTTACAAGAGACGTATTTTAGGTTGAGGGAGAATAACAACCGTGACTTGAGAGAATGGAATTCTAGGATCGGATGAATCGACCGGACAAGACAACTCGGAACCGCATCCGCCGTTCGGCCCTTGCTTCTTGGCACGTAGTACCACTGCTAGTACAACAGCCGTAACGATGTGATGGCATGCCATTGCCATTGCCATTGCCATGGTCGTGGTCGGGTCGTCGTTCGTCGACGGTCGTCCGCTGCGTTGGTTGACGGCTTCCCCGCTGTCGCTGCTGCTAGTAAACCATAGGGACGACTAGTCAGTCTACGGCGTCCAACACTGCCGTTGGACTGAAGGCAGCTGGCGCAGGGCCCCGGGATCGCATCGCATCGGATCACTGACGTTTCGAGGAATTAAAAGCTTCCACCGTGCGACAATGTCCTGATTCGGATCCTTGTTGTTGTTGTCGACGACTCGACGTGGGTCTTGCAAACTTTGAAGTGTTCTCTTCGTTGCACTAGTACCGTTGACATGCTAGCTTGCGTCTCCCCTTCCTCTCTCGCCGCACCACGCTCAAATCATCATTGCTTTCTCTCGATTACGCGCTGCCAAATTTCACTAATATCGACGCTGAAAAGTGTTTAGACATAGAAGCTAATCAAAACGGACCATCAAACACATGATCATGCCGAGAACCATCATAGTAAAGCTAGCTATAATGGCTTTGGTTGTTGGCTAGACTGACTTTTTACTAGTTTTTTTTTTCGATCGGTTTATTTTCAATTTTATAACTTGCTTAACGTATTTTAGAATTGTTTTCTGTTAGTATAAACTCACGCCGCTCTCTATAGATAAATACTAGCAAATATTATTAATTAAAACGGTCATCAAACGCTAGAACCAAACTCTCAAACGAACAGGGGCGCACCGAAGTAGGCTTTTTTTTGTTTACCATCTTAGTAAAGCTAGCTATAACGGCTATTAGCGTTGGCTAGACTGGCTTTTTTGCTACTTTTTGGAACCAATTTTTTATGGTTGTGTAACTTTTTATGCTTGGAACCTAGGTTAATCACTCGAATTGGAGAACTAAACTTTAAGCAGAAAAATTAGACAAGTCGTGCCGTATTAGGTAGGAAACCAAGTAGGCCCTAAATCAGCTCTCCTAGACGTTATTGTTCCTTACGGGTGGTATAAGATGTGCACAAACAAAGGGGATGAAGAACGACTCATTTATATGGGTTGTATAGATAGAATCGTATCTTAAACTTGCTAAATACGTTCTTTCGGTAAGATACACATCTCTTATATCTTTTTTAATATTCCTTAGGACTTGTTTGAGAACAAGAGTAATGGAGGGGATTGAAAAGATCAAAATCTCTTATTATTCAATTTTAAATAGTAAGAGATTTTAGCTTTCTCGATCCCCTGCATTACATTTACTCTCAAATAAACGCTTACGATACGAATAATTTGCATGGGTCGTACATAACAACGGCAAGGATGTGCACGCGGCTACTAAGAAAAGCAAGGAGCTACAAGATTCCACTCCATGGCAATAGCACAATCGCCAGCCGGTCAAAGGTGGTCCAGCACTCCGTCTGGCACACTACTAGATTAGTGCCAGCCCGGCCGGCGTGCCCATACGCAACGCAAGGTTGCTCTGACGCGGACGTACGTACGTATCTTGTAGCTCCCTGCCTTGTTTCGAGCAAACGAAGACGCAGCCAGAGGGTATGTAAGTAGGGCCCTAGCTAGGGGGGGCACGCAAAGCACGTACGGGGCCCCGACAGTCACGAATCGCAAACCACGATTGCATTTGTGACTCCTTTCCAGCCGTCCCCGTCCCCGGAACTCCATCTCTACCTATCGACGTTGTTATCACGTGGAAGGGCAACCGGCTGCTTTAGTATCTTCTTCCAGCAGAACTAAAGTCTGCGTACGTTTACATATAAGGACTACTAGTGGACACCTTATACTCCACATCCTTGGCGTAATAAGCTAACGAGTCCGAAATTAATGGTGCATTTGATTAAAGAGTTAACAAGAATGATGCGGTTCTATTATAGTTTTTTTTTGAGAAATAGTGTTTAGTAAATAGAATAGAGTCGCTCTATTTTTTTTGTTTGGTTAAAAAGTAGAATAAAATAGAACCGCTCCGTTCTTTGTTTGGTTAGAGAGTCATATAAATTTAGATGAGAACGATTACATATGATCGTTTTGGTGGAGTATGAGCATTCTAATTATTTATGGTAAATTTTTATGTGGAGACTTCAGAAGCCGCTTCGCTTCTTTTTTTTTTGTTGGAAAACTAAATATCTAAAAAAAATTAGGAATAGAACGGCTCAATTCTTCTCCACTCCTCCTCGACTAAACACACACTAAAGTAATTTGCTTTTAATCCACGTGTTTAGATATCTAGTTTAATATTTTTTGACATCTAAAGATATGTTCATTAGGGCTCCTGTTAATATAGTAGACTTAGAGTTATTTTTTAAAAAAAACGTTTGTCAAATTATGGATGCTTGACTCCTTTCGAAGATCCTGCTAGAAGAATTTGTCAACCTGCGCGCACCAGACATATTTACCATAACACCAAGGCATGCTCAACACTATTTGCTACATATGACTCCATGGCTACAACACTGTGGAGGTTATGCTCGGCAGTAGGCATATATTGTTCTCTCTCTCCTTCTATGAGCTATAAAATAGAGGGGTAGAGTAACACAAAAATAGGCTCAGCCGATTCGGATTCAAGGGCTTCACGGTCATCTATCACATAAATTTAATGGGTCAATATAGGTTGGTGAACTAGAGACCAATAGTCTAGAAATCTCACCAAGATGCTCGACTTATACTTGAGCTTGTAATATTCTTCTTGGTCTTGATATCAACCAATCCACCATCACAAAAATGACGTAAGGTATTATGCATCTTGCAGCCAATAAACCACCCATATGCTAGTAACTAGACGGCACCTAGGATTAGTATGCTTCCAACCTATGCCCCAACCTCTATCCATCATATCTCTCTCTCTCTCTCTCAGGTACTATGGTACCCTTGTGTCATACCATGATGAGATTTAGCACGCCAAATAGGGGCTCTCTTTCTTGTATTGATGTCCTTTGTTGTGTTGTGCAACCATGGTATTGCCATGACGTCCATTTGACGGCGCAGACACCTCCGACGCATGCTCCATCAACTTCGACCGTGAGCCGTGACACAAACAACCTCACAATTCTACTCACTTTTGTCTTTTGTTGTCTCGAGCAGAAGGACATGGCCTAGTGGGGTCACACGATGTCTTCATGTAGACCTCGTTTTGGCATGTGCTATTTCTAGAGTATGCCACACCTTGGTGGTGTCACAATGCATGCCTCCTCGAATGCTGGTAGAGCGTGACCCTTCAGCATGTGCCACTCCCCTAGCTTTGCATTGCAATCATGATGAGGCAACCTCCAAGATTGAAGTTTCATCTCATTAGTGGTCATCGTACTGAGCTCGTAGGTGCCTTGACTTTAGCATCGATGATATCGTCAAGCCTCTCCACATCGTGAAATCCATTCTCTGCAACCCTCCAGCGCCTAGCTTTGTAGAGAAAACTATTGAGCAATGGTAATAGGATATCACCAAGTTTATATTTGCTACCATTGTTAACTCTAGACCCTTTTTCCATGTAGCCTCACTTTGAGAAATGTACAACCGACCATGATGTAGGACTTCTCTTAGGTAGCCACACCAAGGTCGTACCCCATGTCCTGGAACCATGATGCATGGCTCCCATGCACCGATGATGGCCTCTATGGGTCCAACCACCGAGGTCATACCCTAGGTACCAGAGCCATGGTGTAGGGCTTAGCCTCCTCACCTTATACTTAAGTATCACACAATTGACCCCACAAGCTGCATGACACCAATGATGTGCGATGCCACTATCATGATAAAGGAGCCGACGAGCCATCGCCCCTCAGAGGTGGTGTGTAAGATCTGATGGTAGACTAAAGGGGTGAATTGTACCCTTGTAGGGAGCCGACGAGCAGTTGTATGACAAGGGAGCCGATGAGCAAATCCCTTGTCACGAAATCAGTCCTTAGGCCTTGTTCGTTTCTACCGAATTGTACAGGAATCTTTCTAGCAGATCAAAGTTTATAAATAGAGAAGTAATTGAAAGGTAAATAGGGTCAAACCTTTTCCTACATAATTTTGGTGGTTGAATTGCCCAACACAAACAATTGGACTAACTAGTTTGCTCTAGATTATGAGTTCTACAGGTGCCAAAGGTTCAACACAACCCAATAAAAAGTCCAAGAAAGGGTTCAAATAAAAAGAGCAAAAGACAACCGAAGGCTGCCCTAGTCTGGCGCACCGGACAGTGTCCGGTGCACCAGGGTGGATCCACTCTAAACTTGCTAGCTTCGGGATTTTGGGGAGCCACTCCGCTATAATTCACCGGACTGTCCGGTGTAGCACCGGACTGTCTGGTGCGCCAGCGGAGCAACGGCTATCTGCGCCAATGGTCATCTACAAAAGTATACAGTGAACAGTGAATAGTGCAACTACGCGCGCAGAAGTCAGAGCAGGCGCCAGAAGGCGCACAGGACAGTGAACAGGACCTGTCCGGTGCACCACCGGACTGTCCGATGGCCCCACAAGTCAGAGCTCCAACGGTCAAACCTAAACGGTTGGGTGACGTGGCTGGCGCACCGGACTGTCCGGTGTACCATACGACAGCAGCCATTCCCAACGACCACTTTGGTGGTTGGGGCTATAAATACCCCCCTAACCACCACACATTCAAGGCATCCAAGTTTTCAGCCAACACATTCAATACAAGAGCTATAGCATTCAAAACAAGACACAATTAGAGTGAATCAAAATCTCTCCAAGTCCCAATTCTACTCAAAGCAATAGTGACTAGAAGAGAGAGTTTTGTCGTGTTCATTTGAGCTCTTGTGCTTGGATCGCTTTTCTTCTTCCTTCTTTCTTGTTCCCAAGATCATTGTAATCAAAGCAAGAGACACCAATTGTGTGGTGGTCCTTGTGGGGACTTAGTGTCCCGTTTGATTGAGAAGAGAACCTCACTCGGTCTAGGTGACCATTTGAGAGAGGGAAAGGGTTGAAAGAGACCCAGTCTTTGTGACTACCACAACGGGGAGTAGGTTTGCAAGAACCGAACCTCGGTAAAACAAATCACCGTGTCACACTCTTCATTTTCTTGTGATTTGTTTTCACCCTCTCTTTCGGACTCGATTATATTTCTAACGCTAACCCCGGTTTGTAGTTGTGCTTAAAGTTTATAAATTTCAGATTCCGCCTATTCACCCCCCCTCTAGACGACTTTCAATTGGTATCAAAGCTCGGTACTTCATTAGAGCCTAACCGCTCGAAGTGATGTCGGGAGATCATGCCAAGAAGGAGATGGTGACCGGCGAGAAGCCCGCCACAAGCCACGGGAAGGCTCCATCGGGAGAGTCCCGCAACAAGAAGAAGGAGGAATCACCTCCTCACAAGTCGCATCGGAGTGGCGACAAGAAAAATAAGATGAAGAAAGTGGTCTACTACGAGACCGACTCTTCGTCGCCATCCACCTCCGGCTCCGACGCACCGTCCGTAACTTCTAAGCGCCTTGAGCGCAAGAAGTTTAGTAAGATCCCCCTATGCTATTCTCGCATTTCCAAACATACTCCTTTACTTTCTGTCCCATTAGGCAAACCACCCATTTTTGATGGTGAAGATTATAATATGTGGAGTGACAAAATGAGGCACCATCTAACCTGAGAGCACCTAGAGGGGGGGGGGTGAATAGGTGATCCTGTAAAAATCAAATACTTGTAGCCACAAAACTTGGTTAAGTGTTAGCTCAATAGAATCAAGTGGCTAAGGATCAAGCACTTGTGAAACACAATGGTCATGAAGAAAACAAGCACAAGAGACACGGTGATTTATCCCGTGGTTCGGCCAAGTAACACTTGCCTACTCCACGTTGTGGCGTCCCAATGGACGAGGGTCGCACTCAACCCCTTTCAAGTGATCCAATGATCAACTTGAATACCATGGTGTTTTTCTTTCTTTTACTATCTTCCGTTCGTGAGGAATCTCCAAAATTTGGAGCCTCTCGCCCTTACAATTGATGATCACGAAGAAGCACGAAAGTAAGGGAGAGAAGAGCAACACACACAAGACTCAAAGCACGAGCACAATCACGCACACAACCCACAACTTGAGCTCACAACACAATGCGAGGAGTTCTCTACTCAAATAGAGCTCAAGTCACTATCACAAAGAATAAAATGCACGAGAATGGAGTCTTGGTGCTTAGAGATGATCAAAGAATGCTTTGGTGACTCCTCCATGCGCCTAGGGGTCCCTTTTATAGCCCCAAGTCAGCTAGGAGCCGTTGGAGGCAATCTAGGAAGGCAATTCTGAGAGCACCTAGAGGGGGGTGAATAGGTGATCCTATAAAAACTTGAAACTTAATGCCACAAAACTTGATTAGGAGTTAGCACAATAAATCCAAGTGGCTAGAGAGGAGTTCTTGCAAGACACGATAACCACAAGAAGATCAACACTGATAGACACAGTGGTTTATCTCATGGTTCGGCCAAGTCCAACACTTGCCTACTCCACGTTGTGGCGTCCCAACGGACGAGGGTTGCAATCAACCCCTCTCAAGCGGTCTAAAGACCCACTTGAATACCACAGTGTTTTGCTTTGTTTACTATATCCCGTTCGCGAGGAATCTCCACAACTTGGAGCCTCTCGCCCTTACACTTTGATTTTCACAAATAAGCATAGAGTAAGGGAGGGATGAGCAACGCACACAAGACACAAAATCAGAGCAACACACGCACACAAGTCACAACACGAGCTCTCAACACAACTCAAAGAGTATACTACTCAAATGGAGCTCTAGTTGCTATCACAAAGAATCTGAAAGGGAATTAGGCTTACACCTAGTTCCTAAATAATTTTGGTGGTTGAATTGCCCAACACAAATTTTGGACTAACTAGTTTACTCTAGTGCATAAGTTATACAGGTGCAAAAGGTTCACATTTAGCCAATAAAAAGACCAAGTATTGGATTCAACAAAGGAGCATTAAGGCAACCGAGGGCACCTCTGGCTGGAGGCACCGGACTGTCCGGTGCGCCCAGAGGACTTCGAATTCAACTCTTCGCCCTCGGGAATTCTCGGAAGCCGGCGCGCTAAAATTCACCGGACTGTCCGGTGTGCACCGGACATGTCCGGTGCTCCAACGAACCGCGGCCTCCGGAACTCGTCAGCCTCGGGTTTTCTCGACAGCCGCTCCGCTATAATTCACCGGACTGTCCGGTGTGCACCGGACTGTCCGGTGTGCCAGCGGAGCAACGACTCTCTGCGGCGCCAACGGCTCCCTGCGGAGCAATAAATGCGCGCGCAGCGCGCGCAGACGCCAGGGCTGCCCATACCGGTGCACCGGACATCAAACAGTGCGTGTCCGGTGTGCACCGGACACCTCGGCGGGCCCACATGTCAGAAGCTCCAACGGTCAGAATCCAACGGCAATGGTGACGTGGCAGGGGCACCGGACTGTCCGGTGCGCCATCGAACAGAGGCTGCCAGCAACGGTCACTTTTGGTGGTTGGGGCTATAAATACCCCAACCACCCCACATTCATTGCCATCCAAGTTTTCCACTTCTCAACTACTACAAGAGCTCTAGCATTCAATTCTAGACACACCAAATAGATCAAATCCTCTCCAATTCCACTCAAGCCTTTAGTGACTAGCGAGAGTGATTTGCTTGTGTTCTTTCGAGCTCTTGCGCTTGGATCGCATTCTTTTCTTTCACATTTGTTCTTGTGATCAATCTCAATTGTAACCAAGGCAAGAGGCACCAATTGTGTGGTGGCCCTTGCGGGGAAGCTTTGTTCCCGTTTGATTGAGAAGAAGAGAAAGCTCACTCGATCCGTGGGATCGTTTGAGAGAGGGAAGGGTTGAAAGAGACCCGGCCTTTGTGGCCTCCTCAACGGGGAGTAGGTTTGCGAGAACCGAACCTCGGTAAAACAAATCCTCGTGTCACACTCTTATTTGCTTGCAATTTGTTTTGCGCCCTCTCTCGCGGACTCGTTTCTTTATTACTAACGCTAACCCGGCTTGTAGTTGTGATTATTTTTGAGAATTTCAGTTTCGCCCTATTCACCCCCCCTCTAGGCGACTATCAATTGGTATCAGAGCCCGGTGCTTCATTAGAGCCTAACCGCTCGAAGTGATGTCGGGAGATCACGCCAAGAAGGAGATGGAGACCGGCGACAAGCCCACTACAAGCCAAGGGAGCACTTCATCGGAAGAGTCCCGCACCAAGAGAAGGGAGAAGAAGAAGAACTCCTCCAAGCGGAAGGAGAAAAGATCTTCCTCTTCTCACCACAAGGAGAAGAAGGAAAAATCTTCTTCTCACAAGCCGCATCGGAGTGGGGACAAGCCCAAAAGGATGAGGAAGGTGGTCTACTACGAGACCGACACTTCATCGACATCTACCTCCGGCTCCGACGCGGCGTCCGTTACTTCTAAACGCCAAGAGCGTAAGAAGTATAGTAAGATCCCCCTACGCTACCCTCGCATTCCTAAACATACACCTTTACTTTCCGTCCCATTAGGTAAACCACCAACTTTTAATGGTGAAGATTATGCTATGTGGAGTAATTTAATGCGATTTCATCTAACCTCTCTCCACAAAAGAATATGGGATGTTGTTGAGTATGGTGTACAGGTACCATCAATAGGGGATGAGGACTATGACACGGACGAAGTGGCCCAAATCGAGCACTTCAACTCCCAAGCCGCAACGATCCTCCTTGCCTCCCTAAGCAAGGAGGAATACAACAAAGTTCAAGGGTTGAAGAACGCAAAGGAGATTTGGGACCTACTCAAGACGGCGCACGAAGGTGATGAACTCACCAAGATCACCAAGCGGGAAACGATCGAGGGGGAGCTCGGTCACTTCCGTCTTCGCCAAGGGGAGGAGCCACAAGACATGTACAACCGGCTCAAGACCTTGGTGAACCAAGTGCGCAACCTCGGGAGCACAAAATGGGATGACCACGAAGTGGTTAAGGTTATTTTAAGAGCACTTATTTTCCTTAACCCTACACAAGTACAATTAATTCGTGGTAATCCTAGATATCCACTAATGACCCTCGAGGAAGTCATCGGGAATTTTGTGAGTTTTGAATGCATGATTAAGGGCTCCAAGAAGATCAACGAGCTTGACGAGCCTTCCACATCCGAGGCGCAACCGGTGGCCTTCAAGGCAACCGAGGAAAAGAAGGAGGAGTCTACACCAAGTAGACAACCAATTGACGCCTCCAAGCTCGACAATGAGGAGATGGCCCTAATCATCAAAAGCTTCCGGCAAATCCTCAAGCAACGGAAGGGGAAGGATTACAAATCCCGTTCCAAGAAGGTTTGCTACAAGTGTGGTAAGCCCGGTCACTTTATTGCAAAATGTCCTATGTCTAGTGACAGTGACAGGGGCGACGACAAGAAGGGAAGAAGAAAGGAGAAGAAGAAGTATTACAAGAAGAAGGGCGGCGATGCCCATGTTTGTCGGGAGTGGGACTCCGACGAAAGCTCAAGCGACTCCTCCGACGACGAGGACGCCGCCAACATCGCCGTCACCAAGGGCCTTCTCTTCCCCAACGTCGGCCACAAGTGTCTCATGGCCAAGGACGGCAAAAAGAAGGTAAAATCAAGGTCCTCCACTAAATATGAAACATCTAGTGATGAGGATGATAAAAATGAGGAAAATAACTTGCGCATTCTTTTTGCCAACCTTAACATGGAACAAAAAGAAAAATTAAATGAGCTAGTTAATGCTATCCATGAAAAGGATGAACTCTTGGACTCTCAAGAGGATTTCCTAATCAAGGAAAACAAGAAACATGTTAAGGTTAAAAATGCTTATGCTCTTGAGGTAGAAAAATGTAACAAATTATCTAGTGAGCTAAGCACATGCCATGACACTATTGCCAACCTTAGGAGTGAAAATGCTAATTTGTTAGCTAAGGTTGACTCTCATGTTTGCATTGATCCTAGAAATGACAATGATGATTTACTTGCTAGGATTGATGAGTTGAATACTTCCATTGCTAGCCTTAGAAATGAGAATGAAAAATTAATTGCTAAGGCTAAAAATTTTGATGTTTGCAATGCTACTATTTCCGACCTTAGAACTAAAAATGATATGTTACATGCTAAGGTTGTTGAACTTAAATCTTGCAAACCCTCTACATCTAATGTTGAGCATGTTTCCATTTGTACTAGATGTAGAGATATTAATGTTGATGCTATCCATGATCACCTAGCCTTAATTAAAAAACAAAATGATCATATAGCACAACTTAATGCTAAGATTAGAGAGCATGACTTAGAAAATGAAAAATTTAAATTGGCTAGAAGCATGCTCTATAATGGGAGACGCCCGGGCATTAAGGACGGCATTGGCTTCCAAAGGGGAGACAATGTCAAAATTAATGCCCCTCCTAAGAACTTGTCTAACTTTGTTAAGGGCAAGGCTCCCATGCCTCAGGATAACGAGGGTTACATTTTGTACCCTGCCGGGTATCCTGAGAGTAAAATTAAGAAAATTCATTCTAGGAAGTCTCACTCTGGCCCTAATCATGCTTTTATGTATAAGGGTGAGACATCTAGATCTAGGCAACCAACCCATGCCAAGTTGCCTAGAAAGAAAACTACTAATGCATCAAATGATCATGCTATTTCATTTAAAACTTTTGATGCATCTTATGTTTTAACTAGCAAATCCGGCAAGGTAGTTGCCAAAATTGTTGGGGGCAAACACAAGGGCTCCAAGACTTGTGTTTGGGTACCCAAAGTTCTTGTATCTAATGCCAAAGGACCCAAAACCGTTTGGGTACCTAAAACAAAGAACTAAACTTGTTTTGTAGGTTTATGCATCCGGGGGCTCAAGTTGGATACTCGACAGCGGGTGCACAAACCATATGACAGGGGAGAAAAGGATGTTCTCCTCCTATGAGAAAAACAAAGATCCCCAACGAGCTATCACATTCGGGGATGGAAATCAAGGTTTGGTCAAAGGTTTGGGTAAAATTGCTATATCTCCTGACCATTCCATTTCTAATGTTTTTCTTGTAGACTCTTTAGATTACAATTTGCTTTCCGTATCCCAGTTATGCAAAATGGGCTACAACTGTCTATTTACTGATGTTGGTGTTACTGTCTTTAGAAGAAGTGATGATTCAATAGCATTTAAGGGAGTGTTAGAGGGTCAGCTATACTTAGTAGATTTTGATAGAGCTGAACTCGACACTTGCTTGATTGCTAAGACTAACTTGGGTTGGCTCTGGCACCGCCGACTAGCCCATGTTGGAATGAAGAATCTTCACAAGCTTCTAAAGGGAGAACACATTTTAGGACTAACGAATGTTCATTTTGAGAAAGACAGGATTTGTAGCGCATGCCAAGCCGGGAAGCAAGTTGGCACCCAACATCCACACAAAAATGTCATGACTACCGACAGGCCACTGGAGCTCCTACACATGGACTTATTCGGCCCGATCGCTTACATAAGCATCGGCGGTAGTAAGTATTGTCTTGTAATTGTGGATGACTATTCTCGCTTCACTTGGGTATTCTTTTTGCAGGAAAAATCACAAACCCAAGAGACCTTAAAGGGATTCTTGAGACGGGCTCAAAATGAGTTCGGCTTAAGGATCAAGAAAATTAGAAGCGATAATGGGACGGAGTTCAAGAACTCTCAAATTGAAGGCTTTCTTGAGGAGGAGGGCATCAAGCATGAGTTCTCTTCTCCCTACACTCCACAACAAAATGGTGTAGTGGAGAGGAAGAATAGAACTCTATTGGACATGGCAAGAACCATGCTTGATGAGTATAAGACACCGGATCGGTTTTGGGCCGAGGCGGTCAACACCGCCTGCTACGCCATCAACCGGTTATATCTTCATCGAATCCTCAAGAAGACATCATATGAACTCCTAACCGGTAAAAAGCCCAACATTTCATATTTTAGAGTTTTTGGTAGCAAATGCTTTATTCTTGTTAAAAGAGGTAGAAAATCTAAATTTGTTCCTAAAACTGTAGAAGGCTTTTTACTAGGATATGACTCAAACACAAGGGCATATAGAGTCTTTAATAAGTCCTCAGGACTTGTTGAAGTTTCTTGTGACGTTGTGTTTGATGAGACTAACGGCTCTCAAGAAGAGCAAGTTGATCTTGATGAGATAGGTGAAGAACAGGCTCCATGCATAGCGCTAAGGAACATGTCCATTGGGGATGTGTGTCCTAAGGAATCCGAAGAGCCTCCACATGCACAAGATCAACCATCCTCCTCCGTGCAAGCATCTCCACCAACTCAAGTTGAGGATGAGGCTCAAGATGTTGAACAAGAAGATCAAGAAGATGAGCCACCTCAAAATGACGGCAACGATCAAGGGGGAGATTCAAATGATAAAGACAAGGAGGATGATCAACCAAGGCCGCCACACCCAAGAGTCCACCAAGCAATACAACGAGATCACCCCGTCGACACCATCCTCGGCGATATTCAAAAGGGGGTAACTACTCGATCTCGTATTGCTCATTTTTGTGAACATTACTCTTTTGTTTCCTCTATTGAGCCACACAGGGTAGAGGAAGCTCTTCAAGATTCGGATTGGGTGATGGCGATGCAAGAGGAGCTCAACAATTTTACAAGGAATGAGGTATGGCACTTAGTTCCACGTCCTAATCAAAATGTTGTAGGAACCAAGTGGGTCTTCCGCAACAAGCAAGACGAGCATGGTGTGGTGACTAGGAACAAAGCTCGACTCGTGGCCAAGGGGTATTCACAAGTCGAAGGTTTGGATTTTGGTGAAACCTATGCACCCGTAGCTAGGCTTGAGACAATTCGTATATTATTGGCCTATGCTACTTACCATGGCTTCAAGCTTTATCAAATGGACGTGAAGAGTGCCTTCCTCAACGGACCAATCAAGGAGGAGGTCTATGTTGAGCAACCTCCCGGCTTTGAAGACAGTAAGTATCCTAACCATGTTTATAGGCTCTCTAAGGCGCTTTATGGGCTCAAGCAAGCCCCAAGAGCATGGTATGAATGCCTTAGAGATTTCCTTATTTCAAATGGCTTCAAAGTCGGCAAGGCCGATCCTACTTTATTTACTAAGACTCTTGACAATGATTTGTTTGTATGCCAAATTTACGTTGATGATATTATATTTGGGTCTACTAACAAATCTACATGTGAAGAATTTAGTAGGATCATGACTCAAAAATTCGAGATGTCGATGATGGGGGAGTTAAAGTATTTTCTAGGATTCCAAGTCAAGCAACTCCAAGAGGGCACCTTTATTAGCCAAACAAAGTACACTCAAGACATTTTAAGCAAATTTGGAATGAAGGATGCCAAGCCCATCAAGACACCCATGGGAACCAATGGGCATCTCGACCTCGACACGGAAGGTAAGTCCGTGGATCAAAAGGTATACCGGTCGATGATTGGTTCATTGCTTTATTTATGTGCATCTCGACCGGACATTATGCTTTCCGTTTGCATGTGTGCAAGATTCCAAGCCGACCCTAAGGAATCACACCTTACGACCGTAAAACGGATCTTGAGATATTTGGCTTATACTCCTAAGTTTGGGCTTTGGTACCCTCGGGGATCCACTTTTGATTTGATTGGTTATTCGGATGCCGATTGGGCGGGGTGTAAGATTAATAGGAAGAGCACATCGGGGACTTGCCAGTTCTTGGGAAGATCCTTGGTGTCTTGGGCTTCAAAGAAGCAAAATTCGGTCGCTCTTTCCACCGCCGAAGCCGAGTATATTGCCGCAGGCCATTGTTGCGCGCAATTGCTTTGGATGAGGCAAACCCTGCGGGACTACGGTTACAAATTAACCAAAGTCCCTTTGCTATGTGACAATGAGAGTGCAATCAAAATGGCCGACAATCCCGTCGAGCACAGCCGCACTAAGCACATAGCCATTCGGTATCACTTTCTTCGGGATCACCAACAAAAGGGGGATATCGAGATTTCATACATTAATACTAAAGATCAATTAGCCGATATCTTTACCAAGCCACTTGATGAACAATCTTTTACCCGACTTAGGCATGAGCTAAATATTCTTGATTCTAGAAATTTCTTTTGCTAAACTTGCACACATTGCTCATGAATATACCTTTGATCATATATATGCTATGACTAATGCGTTTTCAAGTGTATTCCAAACCAAGTCATAGGTATATTGAAAGGGAATTGGAGTCTTCGGCGAAGACAAGGCTTCCACTCCACTCCACTACTCATTCTTCGCCGTCGCTCCGCATCACTCTCCAACTTTGGTATAATCTTCACTTATTCATTTCTGACCAAAGGGGGAGAAAGTACTTCATTGGGCTCTAATGATTCCGTTTTTGGCGATTCATGCCAAAGGGGGAGAAAATATGAGCCCAAAGCAAAAGGACCGCACCACCCTAATTTTTAAATTTGATGATTTTCAATTGGTAAATTTCAAAATTGGTATCTCTTTGTGTTCTTAAGGGGGAGCAAGTTGTATTTTCAAAAATTGATGGAAAACCCTCTTGAACACTAAGAGGAGGATCTCATTTAGGGGGAGTTTTGTTTAGTCAAAGGAAAAGCATTTGGGTCAAAGGAAGAAAACTTCAAATCTTGAAAATGCTTTGCAAAATCTTATTCATTTACCTTTGACTGTCTTGCAAAATGACTTTGAAAAAGAATTTACAAAAGAATTTGCAAAAACAAAACTCTTGGTGCAAATGTGGTCCAAAATGATAAAAATTAAAGAAACTATCCATGCGCATCATATAAGTATTTATATTGGCTCAATTCCAAGCAACCTTTGCACTTACATTATGTAAACTAGTTCAATTATGCACTTCTATATTTGCTTTGGTTTGTGTTGGCATCAATCACCAAAAAGGGGGAGATTGAAAGGGAATTAGGCTTACACCTAGTTCCTAAATAATTTTGGTGGTTGAATTGCCCAACACAAATTTTGGACTAACTAGTTTACTCTAGTGCATAAGTTATACAGGTGCAAAAGGTTCACATTTAGCCAATAAAAAGACCAAGTATTGGATTCAACAAAGGAGCATTAAGGCAACCGAGGGCACCTCTGGCTGGAGGCACCGGACTGTCCGGTGTGCACCGGACAGTGTCCGGTGCGCCCAGAGGACTTCGAATTCAACTCTTCGCCCTCGGGAATTCTCGGAAGCCGGCGCGCTAAAATTCACCGGACTGTCCGGTGTGCACCGGACATGTCCGGTGCTCCAACGAACCGCGGCCTCCGGAACTCGTCAGCCTCGGGTTTTCTCGACAGCCGCTCCGCTATAATTCACCGGACTGTCCGGTGTGCACCGGACTGTCCGGTGTGCCAGCGGAGCAACGGCTCTCTGCGGCGCCAACGGCTCCCTGCGGAGCAATAAATGCGCGCGCAGACGCCAGGGCTGCCCATACCGGTGCACCGGACATCAAACAGTGCGTGTCCGGTGTGCACCGGACACCTCGGCGGGCCCACATGTCAGAAGCTCCAACGGTCAGAATCCAACGGCAATGGTGACGTGGCAGGGGCACCGGACTGTCCGGTGTGCACCGGACTGTCCGGTGCGCCATCGAACAGAGGCTGCCAGCAACGGTCACTTTTGGTGGTTGGGGCTATAAATACCCCAACCACCCCACATTCATTGCCATCCAAGTTTTCCACTTCTCAACTACTACAAGAGTTCTAGCATTCAATTCTAGACACACCAAATAGATCAAATCCTCTCCAATTCCACTCAAGCCTTTAGTGACTAGCGAGAGTGATTTGCTTGTGTTCTTTCGAGCTCTTGCGCTTGGATCGCATTCTTTTCTTTCACATTTGTTCTTGTGATCAATCTCAATTGTAACCAAGGCAAGAGGCACCAATTGTGTGGTGGCCCTTGCGGGGAAGCTTTGTTCCCGTTTGATTGAGAAGAAGAGAAAGCTCACTCGATCCGTGGGATCGTTTGAGAGAGGGAAGGGTTGAAAGAGACCCGGCCTTTGTGGCCTCCTCAACGGGGAGTAGGTTTGCGAGAACCGAACCTTGGTAAAACAAATCCTCGTGTCACACTCTTATTTGCTTGCGATTTGTTTTGCGCCCTCTCTCGCGGACTCGTTTCTTTATTACTAACGCTAACCCGGCTTGTAGTTGTGATTATTTTTGAGAATTTCAGTTTCGCCCTATTCACCCCCCCTCTAGGCGACTATCAGAATCGAATGCGCGGAATTGAAGTCTTGGTGCTTAGGAATGCTTGGAGAATGCTTGGTGTCATCCTCCATGCGCCTAGGGATCCCTTTTATAGCCCCAAGGCAGCTAGGAGCTGTTGAGAGCATTCCAGGAAGGCAATTCTTGCCTTCAGTCGCTTGGCGCACCGGACACTGTCCGGTGCACCACCGGACACTGTCCGGTGCGGATTTCTTTCCTTCTGTGGCGCAGTCGACCGTTGGAGATCCAGAGCCGTTGGCGCACTGGACACTGTCCGGTGCACACCTGACAGTCCGGTGCCCCTTTGTGACCGTTGGCTCGGCCACGCGTCACGCGCGGAATCCTCGGCCGACCGTTGGCCCGGCAGACCGTTGGCTCACCGGACAGTCCGGTGATTTATAGCCGTACGCTGTTAATCGCTTCCCGAGAGCGACGACTTCGCCTGTGAATGGCTCACCGGACAGTCCGGTGCACCACCGGACAGTCCGATGATTTATAGCCGTACGCCGTTGATCGCCTCCCGAGAGCAGTCAGTTGACAGTCGCCAGCCTGGCGCACCGGACAGTCTGGTGCACCCAGACCGAGCTGTCTTTGGCTGAACAAAGCCATCTCTTTTCCAATTTGATTTCTCCTGTTTCCAACACTTAGACACAATACATTAGTTCTTAAAACAATGTACCAAGTCTAGAAACATACCTTTAGACTTGATTTGCACTTTGTCCATCACTTTGCATAGATTACCATAAGTCCACTTGTGTTGGCACTCAATCACCAAAATACTTAGAAATGGCCCAAGGGCACATTTCCCTTTCAATCTCCCCCTTTTTGGTGATTTATGCCAACACAACAAAAAGCAACTAAAAGAAGTGCAACATCAATACAAATGAGAACTCAATATTGTTTTGATTCAAATTTGGCATATATGGATCATTCTTTGCTACCACTTGGTTTTGTTTTTTGCAAATCAACCTCAATTTCCTATCTCTAAGTTAAACACACTTGTTGAGACCTAAAAAGAATTGTTCCAAGAGAAAAAGATTTCAAAAACTCCCCTTTTTCCCATAATCGACTATTCTCCCCACAAGAGGCCAACTTTTGACAAAAGAGACAACAAGAGAGTTTTGACAAACCAAAAGCTCTATTCTACTTTTTTCAAAATTCTCAAGTGGTAGCTGATTCATTTATTGCTTTGGCCCTATTTTCTCCCCTTTTGGCATCAAACACCAAAATGGGATCAATCTTGGCCCTTTAAACCCCATTGCCTCACCAAAATCTTCAAATAAGAGTACCAAGGCAATAAGGATATTGAGATGGACTTGGAGGAAGTTACCCTCTCATCGGAGTGCAGTGGAAGTCTTGCATGGTCCAAGTCCACCTTTCCCTTTTAATCCACCTTTGAGACTAAATCAAGCAAACTCAAGCACACGGTTAGTCTCAAAGGGTCAAGTTGTAGCACATCTCCCCCTAAATATGAGCATCACTTGCAAAGGGACTTGTGAGGTCCAGGGAGTGTTTGTACAACTTGAGCACCATAAATAAACAACGAAATGCATAAGGAACATGATCAAGGCATAAACACATGTATGCTATAAATCAATCCAAGTTCCACGAATCTAAGACATTTAGCTCACTACGCAGCCTGCAAAAGGTCTTCTCATCTAGAGGCTTGGTAAAGATATCGGCTAGCTGGTTCTCGGTGCTAATATAAAACACTTCGATATCTCCCTTTTGCTGGTGGTCTCTCAAAAAGTGATGCCGGATGTCAATGTGCTTTGTGCGGCTGTGCTCAACAGGATTGTCCGCTATGCGGATAGCACTCTCATTGTCACATAGGAGTGGGACTTTGCTCAGATTGTAGCCAAAGTCCCGGAGGGTTTGCCTCATCCAAAGTAGTTGCGCGCAACACTGTCCTTCGGCAACATACTCGGCCTCAGCGGTGGATAGGGCAACGGAAGTTTGTTTCTTAGAACTCCATGACACCAGGGACCTTCCTAAGAATTGGCACGTCCCTGATGTACTCTTCCTATCGACCTTACATCCAGCATAATCGGAGTCTGAATATCCAATTAAGTCAAAGGTAGACCCCTTTGGATACCAGATCCCGAAGCAAGGCGTAGCGACTAAATATCTAAGAATTCGCTTCACGGCCACTGAGTGACACTCCCTTGGATCGGATTGAAATCTAGCACACATGCATACACTAAGCATAATATCCGGTCTACTAGCACATAAATAAAGTAAAGACCCTATCATAGACCGGTATGCCTTTTGATCAACGGACTTACCTCCTTTGTTGAGGTCGGTGTGTCCGTCGGTTCCCATCGGAGTCTTTGCGGGCTTGGCGTCCTTCATCCCAAACCGCTTTAGCAAGTCTTGCGTGTACTTCATTTGGGAGATGAAGGTACCATCCTTGAGTTGCTTCACTTGGAACCCAAGGAAGTAGTTCAACTCGCCCATCATCGACATCTCAAACTTTTGAGTCATCACCCTGCTAAACTCTTCACAAGACTTTTGATTAGTAGAACCAAATATTATGTCATCGACATAAATTTGGCACACAAATAAATCACCATCACAAGTCTTAGTGAATAAAGTTGGATCGGCTTTCACAACCTTGAAAGCATTAGCAATTAAAAAGTCTCTAAGGTATTTATACCATGCTCTTGGGGCTTGCTTAAGTCCATAGAGCGCCTTAGAGAGCTTACATACGTGGTCGGGGTACCGTTCATCCTCGAAGCCAGGGGGTTGCTCCACGTACACCTCTTCCTTGATTGGCCCATTGAGGAAAGCGCTCTTCACATCCATTTGGAACAACCTAAAAGAATGGTGAGCGGCATATGCTAGCAAAATACGAATAGACTCTAGCCTAGCCACAGGAGCGAAAGTCTCCTCAAAGTCCAAACCTACGACTTGGGCATAATCTTTTGCCACAAGTCGAGCCTTGTTCCTTGTCACCACTCCGTGCTCGTCTTGTTTGTTGCGAAACACCCACTTGGTTCCCACAACGTTTTGCTTGGGACGAGGCACCAGTGTCCAAACTTTATTTCTTTTGAAGTTGTTGAGCTCTTCCTGCATGGCCAACACCCAGTCCGGATCTAGCAAGGCCTCTTCTACCCTGAAAGGCTCAATAGAGGAGACAAAGGAGTAATGCTCACAAAAATTAACTAATCTAGAATGAGTAGTTACTCCCTTGCTAATGTCACCCAAAATTTGGTCGACGGGATGATTCCTTTGAATCGTCGCTCGAACTTGGGTTGGAGGTGCCGGTTGTGCTTCTTCCTCCATCACATGATCATCTTGTGCTCCCCCTTGATCACATGCCTCCTCTTGATGAACCTGTTCATCATCTTGAGTTGGGGGATGCACCATTGTTGAGGAAGAGGGTTGATCTTGCTCCTTTTGTTCCTATGGTCGCACGTCTCCAATCGCCATGGTATGAATCGCGTCCGTTGGAATGTCTTCTTCATCTACATCATCAAGATCAACAACTTGCTCTCTTGGAGAGCCATTAGTCTCATCAAATACAACGTCGCTAGAGACTTCAACCAAACCCGATGATTTCTTGAAGACCCTATACGCCTTTGTATTTGAGTCATAACCTAACAAAAACCCTTCTACCGCTTTGGGAGCAAATTTAGAATTTCTACCTTTCTTCACTAGAATATAACACTTGCTCCCAAATACACGAAAGTAAGACACATTGGGTTTGTTACCGGTTAGAAGCTCATACGAAGTCTTCTTGAGGAGGCGATGAAGGTAGACTCGGTTTATGGCGTGGCAAGCTGTGTTCACGACTTCCGACCAAAACCGCTCGGGCGTCTTGAACTCTCCAAGCATCATCCTCGCCATGTCTATTAGCGTCCTGTTCTTCCTCTCTACCACACCATTTTGCTGTGGTGTGTAGGGAGTGGAGAACTCGTGCTTGATTCCTTCCTCCTCAAGGTACTCCTCCACTTGAAGGTTCTTGAACTCGGACCCATTGTCGCTCCTTATCTTCTTCACCTTGAGCTCAAACTCATTTTGAGCTCTCCTTAGGAAGCGCTTGAGGGTCCCTTGGGTTTTAGTTTTATCCTGCAAAAAGAATACCCAAGTGAAGCGGGAAAAATCATCAACTATAACAAGACCATACTTACTTCCTTCTATGCTTAGATAGGCGACGGGTCCGAAGAGGTCCATATGAAGCAACTCCAAAGGTCTTGATGTGGTCATCACATTTTTGGTATGATGAGAGCTTCCCACCTGTTTACCTACTTGACAAGCTGCACAAGGTCTATCTTTTTCGAAAGTAACATTTGTTAGACCTATCACGTGTTCTCCCTTTAGAAGTTTGTGAAGGTTCTTCATCCCCACATGTGCTAAGCGGCGATGCCACAGCCAGCCCATGCTAGTCTTAGCAATTAAGCATGCATCTAGACCGGCCTCCTCTTTTGCAAAATCAACTAAATAGAGTTTGCCGTCTAATACACCCTTAAAAGCTAATGAACCATTACTCCTTCTAAAGACAGACACATCTATATTTGTGAATAAGCAGTTATATCCTATATTACAAAGCTGACTCACAGACAACAAGTTATATCCAAGCGACTCAACTAAAAACACATTGGAAATGGAGTGCTCGGATGAAATAGCTATTTTTCCTAACCCTTTCACCTTGCCTTGATTCCCGTCACCGAATATGATTGAGTCTTGGGAATCTTTGTTCTTGACATAGGAGGTGAACATCTTCTTCTCCCCCGTCATGTGGTTTGTGCATCTGCTGTCGATAATCAAGCTTGATCCCCCGGATGCATAAACCTGCAAGGCAAATTTAGGCTTGGGTCTTAGGTACCCAACTCTTGTCGGGTCCTACAAGGTTAGTGACAATATCTTTAGGGACCCAAATGCAAGTTTTATCTCCCTTGCATTTTGCCCCTAATTTCCTAGCAATCACTTTTCTATCCTTTCTACAAATTGCAAAGGAAGCATTGCAAGCATGATAAATTGCAGAAGGTTCATTAATTTTCCTAGGAACATTAGCAACATTTCTCCTAGGCATATCTCTACCATGCATATAGGAAGAACTTGAAGCAAACATGGCATGAACATCATAATTTCTATAAGCATTCCTAGAATGTCTCCTATCATGATACATGAAAGCATGGTTCTTTTGAGCACTACTAGCCATAGGGGCCTTCCCTTTCTCCTTGGTGGAGGTGGAAGCCTTATGGCTTGTTAAGTTCTTGACTTCCCTCTTGAAGCCAAGACCATCCTTAATTGAGGGGTGTCTACCAATCGTGTAGGCATCCATTGCAAATTTTATTTTGTCAAATTCACTCTTGCTAGTCTTAAGTTGGGCATTAAGACTAGCCACTTCATCATTCAATTTAGAAATTGAAACTAGATGTTCACTACAAGCATCAACATTAAAATCTTTACACCTATTACAAATTGCAACATGTTCTACACAAGATGTTAATTTATTAGCTATTTCTAACTTAGCATTCAAATCATCATTTATGCTCTTTAAGCTAGAAATAGAGTCATGGCATGTAGACAATTCACAAGAGAGCATTTCATTCCTTTTAATTTCTAAAGCAAGGGATTTTTGTGCCTCTACAAACTTATCATGTTCTTCATACAAAAGGTCCTCTTGCTTTTCTAATAACCTATTCTTATCATTCAAGGCATCAATTAATTCATTAATCTTATCAACCTTAGTTCTATCTAGGCCCTTGAATAAACATGAATAGTCTATTTCATCATCGCTAGATTCTTCATCACTTGAGGAAGCGTAAGTACTAGTATCACGAGTGCTTACCTTCTTTTCCCTTGCCATGAGGCAGGTGTGATGCTCGTTGGGGAAGAGGAACGATTTGTTGAAGGCGGTGGCGACGAGTCCTTCGTTGTCGGAGTCGGACGACGAACAATCCGAGTCCCACTCCTTGCCAAGGTGTGCCTCGCCCTTAGCCTTCTTGTAAGTCTTCTTCTTTTCCCTCTTGTTCCCTTGTTCCTGGTCACTATCATTATCGGGACAATTAGCGATAAAATGACCAATCTTACCACATTTGAAGCAAGAGCGCTTCCCCTTTGTCTTGTTCTTGTTGGGATGACCCTTACGACCCTTTAGCGCCGTCTTGAAATGTTTGATGATGAGGGCCATTTCTTCATCATTAAGCCCGGCCGCCTCAACTTGCACCACCTTGCTAGGTAGCGCCTCCTTGCTCCTCATTGCTTTGAGAGCAATGGTTTGAGGCTCTTGGATAGGGCCGTTCAACACATCGTCAACGTATCTTGCCTCCTTGATCATCATCCGCCCGCTTACAAACTTTCCAAGTATCTCCTCGGGCGTCATCTTGGTGTACCTAGGATTCTAACGAATATTGTTCACAAGATGTGGATCAAGGACGGTAAGAGACCTTAGCATTAGGTGGACGACATCGTGGTCTGTCCATCGCGTGCTTCCATAGCTCCTTATTTTGTTGACGAGGGTCTTGAGCCGGTTGTACGTTTGGGTTAGCTCCTTGAAAGGGAAATGTGCCCTTGGGCCATTTCTGAGTATTTTGGTGGTTTAGTGTCCAACACAAGTGCCTAAGTGTAAAATGGTGGACAAAGTACAATTCAAGGATAAAGGTATGTTTCTCAGACTTAGTACATTGTTTTAAAGACTAATGTATTGTGTCTAAGTGCTGGAAACAGGAAAAATCCAATTGAAAATGCCTTGGCTCGAGCAGCCAAGACTTTGCTCAGTCTGGAGCACCGGACTGTCCGGTGGTGCACCGGACAGTGTCCGGTGCGCCAGGCTGGCTCTGGCGACCAGGTTGCTCTCGGGACTTCAACGATGGTGTACGGTTATAATTCACCGGACTGTCCGGTGGTGCACCGGACTGTCCGGTGGGCCGTTCACAGGCGAACTCGTCACTCTCGGAAATTCATCGGCGACGTACGGCTATAATTCACCGGACTGTCCGGTGTGCACCGGACTGTCCGGTGAGCCAACGGTCGGCCGGGCCAACATTCGGCCGCGCAATCCGCGCGGGACACGTGGCCGAGCCAACGGCTAGAAAGAGGCATCGGACTGTCCGGTGTGCACCGGACATGTCCGGTGCGCCAACGGCTCTCAGGCTGCCAACGGTCGACTGTGCCATTTATGGAAAGAAATCGGGCACCGGACAGTGTCCGGTGTGCACCGGACTGTCCGATGCGCCAGTCGACAGAAGGCAAGTTCAGCCTTCCTAGATTGCTCTCAACGGCTCCTAGCTGCCTTGGGGCTATAAAAGGGGCCCCTAGGCGCATGGAAGAGTACACCAAGCATTCCTACAACATTCCTAAGCACCAAGACATCGATTCCGCGCCTTTGATTCTTTGCGATAGCAATTAGAGCTCTAGTTGAGTGGTGAACTCATTGAGTTGTGATTTCTTGTCTTGAGTGCGTTGCTAATCCCTCACTTGCTCTGTGCTTCTTTGTGAATTTCAAGTGTAAGGGCGAGAGGCTCCAAGTTGTGGAGATTCCTCGCAAACGGGATTGAGTAAAGCAAGCAAAACACCGTGGTATTCAAGTGGGTCTTTGGACCGCTTGAGAGGGGTTGATTGCAACCCTCGTCCATTGGGACGCCACAACGTGGAGTAGGCAAGCGTTGGTCTTGGCCGAACCACGGGATAACCACCGTGCCATCTCTGTGATTGATTCCTTGTGGTTATTGTGTTTTGTTGAGATTCCTCTCTAGCCACTTGGCATATACTGTGCTAACGCTTAACCAAGTTTTTGTGGCTTAAGTTTTCAAGTTTTACAGGATCACCTATTCACCCCCCCTCTAGGTGCTCTCAATTGGTATCAGAGCCGTTCTCTTCACAAAGGGACTAACTGCCCGAAGAGATGGATCCTAAGGGGAAGGGTATCGTGATCAACGATAAAGAGAAGGAATCTTTCATCAACGAGCCGAAGGATGACAAGCCTACCGACTCGGGCTCGGGCCATAGACGGAAAGATGGGAAGAAGAAGAAGACGAGGCGCATCAAGGAGATCGTCTACTATGACGACAGCGATGAGTCTACTTCTTCCCAAAAGGACGACGACCACAACGACTACGAGAGAAGAAAACCGGTTAATTCGAACTTTTATTTTGACTACTCTCGTATTCCGCAAAGTTCAAATTCACATTTGCTCTCCATTCCTCTCGGCAAGCCTCCACTCTTTGATGGGGAGGACTACGGATTTTGGAGCCACAAAATGCGTAGTCACCTATTCTCTCTCCATCATAGTATATGGGAGATTGTAGAGAGTGGAATGCACTTTGATAGTACGGATAGTCCCATGTTCATTAATGAGCAAATACATAAGAATGCACAAGCTACTACTGTTCTTCTAGCTTCATTGTGTAGGGATGAATACCACAAAGTGAGCGGCTTGGATAACGCCAAGCAAATATAGGACACCCTCAAGATTTCTCATGAGGGGAAGAACGTCACCTTGCTCACCAAGATGGAGTTGGTGGAGGGCGAGCTTGGGCGATTCGTGATGATAAGGGGCGAGGAGCCAACCCAAACATACAACCGACTCAAGACCCTTATCAACAAAATAAGGAGCTACGGAAGCACGCGATGGACGGACCACGACGTCGTCCGATTGATGCTAAGGTCCTTTACCGTTCTTGATCCTCATTTGGTGAATAATATTCGTGAGAATCCCAGGTACACCAAAATGTCGCCCGAAGAAGTCCTTGGAAAATTCATAAGCGGGCGAATGATGATCAAGGAGGCGAGGTACGTGGACGACGCATTGAATGGTCCAATCACCGAGCCTCAACCCCTTGCTCTCAAGGCAACAAGCAAGGAGGCGCTACCTAGCAAAGTGGCACAAATTGAGGCGGCCGGACTTAATGATGAAGAAATGGCCCTCATCATCAAAAGATTCAAGACGGCGCTAAAGGGTCGCAAGGGGCAGCCAAGCAAGACCAAGACAAAGGGGAAGCGCTCATGCTTCAAATGTGGTAAGCTTGGTCATTTTATTGCTAACTGTCCCGACAATGATAGTGATCAGGATCAAGGGAACAAGAGGGAGAAGAAGAAGAACTATAAGAAGGCAAAGGGCGAGGCACATCTTGGCAAGGAGTGGGATTCGGATTGCTCCTCGTCCGACTCCGACAATGAAGGACTCGCCGCCACCGCCTTCAACAAGTCATCCCTCTTCCCCAACGAGCGTCACACATGCCTTATGGCAAGGGAGAAGAAGGTATGTACTCGAGACTCTACTTATGCTTCTTCAAGTGAGGACGAATCTAGTGATGAGGATGAAATAGATTATTCATGTTTATTTAAGGGCCTAGATAGAACCAAGGTAGATAAAATTAATGAATTGATTGATGCCTTGAATGATAAGAATAGGCTTTTAGAAAAACAAGAGGACTTGTTGTATGAAGAACATGACAAATTTGTAGAAGCACAAAAATCTCATGCCTTAGAAGTTAAGAGAAATGAAATACTTTCTTGTGAATTATCTTCTTGCCATGAGACAATTTCTAGCTTAAGGAGCATTAATGATGATTTGAATGCTAAGTTAGAAATAGCTAGTAAATCAACAACTTGTGTAGAAAATGTTGTTATTTGCAATAGATGTAAAGATTTTGACATTGATGCTTGTAGTGAACACATAGCTTCTATTGCAAAGTTAAATGATGAAATGGCTAGTCTTAATGCCCAACTTAAGACTAGCAAAAGTGATTTTGATAAACTAAAATTTGCTAGGGATGCCTACACGATTGGTAGACACCCCTCAATTAAGGATGGGCTTGGCTTCAAGAGGGAAGCCAAGAACTTAACAAGCCATAAGGCTCCCATCTCCGCCAAGGAGAAAGGGAAGGCCCCTATGGCAAGTAGTACTAAAAAGAACCATGCTTTTATGTACAATGATAGAAGACAGTCTCATAGGAGTTGTAATGCTTTTGATTCACATGCCTATGATTCTTATGCCATGTATGCTTCCAGTTCTTCCTATATGCATGGTAGAGATATGCCTAGGAAAAATATTCATCATGTGCCTAGAAAGAATATTGTTCATGTTCCTAGAAAAGTTATGAATGGTCCCTCTACAATTTATCATGCTTTAAATGCTTCCTTTGCTATTTGTAGAAAGGATAGGAAGATAGTTGCTAGGAAATTAGGGGCAAAATGCAAGGGTGATAAAACTTGCATTTGGGTCCCTAAGGAAATTGTGACTAACCTTGTAGGACCCAACAAGAGTTGGGTACCTAAGACTCAAGCCTAAATTTGCCTTGCAGGTTTATGCATCCGAGGGCTCAAGCTGGATTATCGACAGCGGATGCACAAACCATATGACGGGGGAGAAGAAGATGTTCACCTCCTACGTCAAGAATAAGGATTCCCAAGATTCAATCATATTCGGTGATGGGAACCAAGGCAAGGTGAAAGGTTTAGGCAAGATTGCAATATCTAATGAGCACTCTATCTCTAATGTGTTTTTAGTTGAGTCTCTTGGATACAATTTACTATCTGTCAGTCAATTATGTAATATGGGATATAATTGTCTATTTACAAATGTAGATGTGTCTGTCTTTAGAAGATGTGATGGTTCACTAGCTTTTAAGGGTGTACTAGACGGCAAACTTTATTTAGTTGATTTTGCAAAAGAAGAGGCCGGTCTAGATGCATGCTTAATGGCTAAGACTTGCATGGGCTGGTTGTGGCATCGCCGCTTAGCACATGTGGGGATGAAGAACCTCCACAAGCTTCTAAAGGGAGAACACGTGATAGGTCTAACCAATGTACATTTCAAAAAAGATAGACCTTGTGCAGCTTGTCAAGCAGGTAAACAAGTGGGAGGAGCACACCACAGCAAGAATGTGATGACCACTTCAAGACCACTGGAGCTGCTGCATATGGACCTCTTCGGACCCGTCGCCTATCTGAGCATAGGAGGAAGTAAGTATGGTCTAGTTATTGTTGATGACTTTTCCCACTTCACTTGGGTGTTCTTTTTGCAGGATAAGTCTGAAACCCAAGGGATCCTCAAGCGCTTCCTAAGGAGAGCTCAAAATGAGTTTGAGCTCAAGGTGAAGAAGATAAGAAGCGACAACGGGTCCGAATTCAAGAATCTTCAAGTGGAGGAGTTCCTTGAGGAGGAGGGGATCAAGCACGAGTTCTCCGCTCCCTACACACCTCAGCAAAATGGTGTGGTAGAGAGGAAGAACAGGACGCTCATTGATATGGCGAGGACTATGCTTGGAGAGTTCAAGACCCCCGAGCGTTTTTGGTCGGAAGCCGTGAACACGGCTTGCCACGCCATCAACAGGGTCTACCTTCACCGCTTCCTCAAGAAGACTTCATATGAGCTGCTGACTGGTAACAAACCCAATGTGTCTTATTTTCGTGTATTTGGGAGCAAGTGTTATATTCTTGTGAAGAAAGGTAGAACCTCTAAATTTGCTCCCAAAGCTGTAGAAGGGTTTTTATTAGGTTATAACTCAAATACAAAGGCGTATAGGGTCTTCAACAAATCATCGGGTTTGGTTGAAGTCTCTAGCGATGTTGTATTTGATGAGACTAATGGCTCTCCAAGAGAGCAAGTTGTTGATCTTGATGATGTAGATGAAGAAGACGTTCCAACGGCCGCGATACGCACCATGGCGATTGGAGATGTATGGCCTCAGGAACAATTGGAGCAAGATCAACCGTCTTCCTCAACTATGGTGCATCCCCCAACCCAAGATGACGAATAGGTACCTCAAGTGGAGGCGCATGATCAAGGGGGAGCACAGGATGTTCAAGTTGAAGAGGAAGAAGCACCTCAGGCACCTCCAACCCAAGTTCGAGCGACGATCCAAAGGGATCATCCCGTCGACCAAATACTGGGTGATATTAGCAAGGGAGTAACTACTCGTTCAAGATTAGTTAATTTTTGTGAGCATTACTCTTTTGTCTCTTCTATTGAGCCTTTCAGGGTAGAAGAGGCCTTGCTATATCCGGACTGGGTGTTGGCCATGCAGAAGGAACTCAACAACTTCAAGTGCAATGAAGTTTGGACACTGGTGCCTCGTCCCAAGCAAAATGTTGTGGGAACCAAGTGGGTGTTCCGCAACAAACAGGACGAGCACGGGGTGGTGACGAGGAACAAGGCTCGACTTGTGGCAAAAGGTTATGCCCAAGTCGCAGGTTTGGACTTTGAGGAGACTTTTGCTCCTGTGGCTAGGCTAGAATCAATTCGTATCTTGCTAGCATATGCCGCTCACCATTCTTTCAGGTTGTACCAAATGGATGTGAAGAGCGCTTTCCTCAACGGGCCGATCAAGGAGGAGGTGTACGTGGAGCAACCCCCTGGCTTCGAGGATGAACGGTACCCCGACCATGTGTGTAAGCTCTCTAAGGCGCTCTATGGACTTAAGCAAGCCCCAAGAGCATGGTATGAATGCCTTAGAGACTTTTTAATTGCTAATGCTTTCAAGGTTGGGAAAGCCGATCCAACTCTTTTCACTAAGACTTGCGATGGTGATCTTTTTGTGTGCCAAATTTATGTCGATGACATAATATTTGGTTCTACTAACCAAAAGTCTTGTGAGGAGTTTAGCAGGGTGATGACGCAGAAATTCGAGATGTCGATGATGGGCGAGTTGAACTACTTCCTTGGGTTCCAAGTGAAGCAACTCAAGGACGGCACTTTCATCTCCCAAACGAAGTACACGCAAGACTTGCTAAAGCGGTTTGGGATGAAGGACGCCAAGCCCGCAAAAACGCCGATGGGAACTGACGGACACACCGACCTCAACAAAGGAGGTAAGTCCGTTGATCAAAAAGCATACCGGTCCATGATAGGTTCTTTGCTTTATTTATGTGCTAGTAGACCGGATATTATGCTTAGCGTATGCATGTGTGCTAGATTTCAATCCGATCCTAAGGAGTGTCACTTAGTGGCTGTGAAGCGAATTCTTCGATATTTAGTCGCTACGCCTTGCTTCGGGATCTGGTATCCAAAGGGGTCTAACTTTGACTTAATTGGGTACTCAGATTCCGACTACGCTGGATGTAAGGTCGATAGGAAGAGTACATCGAGGATGTGCCAATTCTTAGGAAGGTCCCTGGTGTCATGGAACTCTAAGAAACAAACCTCCGTTGCCCTATCCACCGCTGAGGTCGAGTACGTTGCCGCAGGACAGTGTTGTGCGCAACTACTTTGGATGAGGCAAACCCTCAGGGACTTTGGCTACAATCTGAGCAAAGTCCCACTCCTATGTGACAATGAGAGTGCTATCCGAATAGCGGAAAATCCTGTTGAGCACAGCCGCACAAAGCACATTGACATCCGGCATCACTTTTTGAGAGACCACCAGCAAAAGGGAGATATCGAAGTGTTTCATGTTAGCACCGAGAACCAGCTAGCCGATATCTTCATTAAGCCTTTAGATGAAAAGACCTTTTGCAGGCTGCGTAGTGAGCTAAATGTCCTAGATTCGTGGAACTTGGATTGATTTATAGCATACATGTGTTTATGCCTTTGATCATGTTCCTTATGCATTGTGTTGCTTATTGTGGTGCTCAAGTTGTACAAACACTCCCTGGACCTCACAAGTCCTTGTTGCAAGTGATGCACATATTTAGGGGGAGCTGTGCTACAACTTGACCCTTTGAGACTAACCATATGCTTGAGTTTGCTTGTTTTAGTCTCAAAGGAGGTTTGAAAGGGAAATGGTGGACTTGGACCATGAAAGACTTCCACTGCACTCCGATGAAAAGAGTAACTTTTCCAAGTTCATCTTTATCCTCTTATTGCCTTTGTGTTCTTATTTGAAGATTTTGGTGAGGCAATGGGGTTTATGGGCCAAGATTAATCCCGTTTTGGTGCTTGATGCCAAAGGGGGAGAAAATAAAGGCCAAAGCGATAAATGTATCAGCTACCACTTGAGAGATTTTGAAAATAGTAGAATAGAGCTTTTGGTTTGTCAAAACTCTTTTGTTGTCTCTCTTGTCAAAAGTTGGCTTCTTGTGGGGAGAAATGTTGATTATGGGAAAAAGGGGGAGTTTTTGAAATCTTGAATCAATTTTTCTTGGAATGACTCTCTTTATGTCTTAACATGTGTGTTTGACTTAGAGATAGAAATTTGAGTTTGATTTGCAAAAACAAACCAAGTGGTGGCAAAGAGTGATCCATATATGTCAAATTTGAATCAAAATAATTTGAGTTCTTATTTGAAGTGATTTTGTACTTATTCTACTTGCTTTATGTTGTGTTTGCATAAATCACCAAAAAGGGGGAGATTGAAAGGGAAATGTGCCCTTGGGCCATTTCTGAGTATTTTGGTGGTTTAGTGTCCAACACAAGTGCCTAAGTGTAAAATGGTGGACAAAGTACAAATCAAGGATAAAGGTATGTTTCTCAGACTTAGTACATTGTTTTAGAGACTAATGTATTGTGTCTAAGTGCTGGAAACAGGAAAAATCCAATTGAAAATGCCTTGGCTCGAGCAGCCAAGACTTTGCTCAGTCTGGAGCACCGGACTGTCCGGTGGTGCACCGGACAGTGTCCGGTGCGCCAGGCTGGCTCTAGCGACCAGGCTGCTCTCGGGACTTCGACGACGGTGTACGGTTATAATTCACCGGACTGTCCGGTGGTGCACCGGACTGTTCGGTGGGCCGTTCACAGGCGAACTCGTCGCTCTCGGGAATTCATCGGCGACGTACGACTATAATTCACCGGACTGTCCGGTGTGCACCGGACTGTCCGGTGAGCCAATGGTCGGCCGCGCAATCCGCGCGGGACACGTGGCCGAGCCAACGGCTAGAAAGAGGCACCGGACTGTCCGGTGTGCACCGGACATGTCCGGTGCGCCAACGGCTCTCAGGCTGCCAACGGTCGACTGTGCCATTTATGGAAAGAAATCGGGCACCGGACAGTGTCCGGTGTGCACCGGACTGTCCGGTGCGCCAGTCGACAGAAGGCAAGATCAGCCTTCCTAGATTGCTCTCAACGGCTCCTAGCTGCCTTGGGGCTATAAAAGGGGCCCCTAGGCGCATGGAGGAGTACACCAAGCATTCCTACAACATTCCTAAGCACCAAGACATCGATTCCGCGCCTTTGATTCTTTGCGATAGCGATTAGAGCTCTAGTTGAGTGGTGAACTCATTGAGTTGTGTTGTGAGCTCTCGTTGCGACTTGTGTGCGTGGTGTTGCTGTGATTTCTTGTCTTGAGTGCATTGCTAATCCCTCCCTTGCTCTGTGCTTCTTTGTGAATTTCAAGTGTAAGGGCGAGAAGCTCCAAGTTGTGGAGATTCCTCGCAAACGGGATTGAGTAAAGCAAGCAAAACACCGTGGTATTCAAGTGGGTCTTTGGACCGCTTGAGAGGGGTTGATTGCAACCCTCGTCCGTTGGGACGCCACAACGTGGAGTAGGCAAGCGTTGGTCTTGGCCGAACCACGGGATAACCACCGTGCCATCTCTGTGATTGATTCCTTGTGGTTATTGTGTTTTGTTGAGATTCCTCTCTAGCCACTTGGCATATACTGTGCTAACGCTTAACCAAGTTTTTGTGGCTTAAGTTTTCAAGTTTTACAGGATCACCTATTCACCCCCCTCTAGGTGCTCTCACTCCTCACCCCTGATCATTGCGAATCTCCCAAGTTCGCCCTCCACCAACTCCATCTTGGTGAGCATGGTGACGTCGTTCCCCTCATGTGAGATCTTGAGGGTGTCCCAAATCTGCTTGGCGTTATCCAAGCCGCTCACCTTATGGTATTCGTCCCTGCACAATGAAGCTAGAATAACAGTAGTAGCTTGTGCATTTTTGTGAATTTGCTCATTAATGAACATGGGACTATCAGTACTATCAAATTTCATTCCACTCTCTACTATCTCCCATATGCTTGGATGGAGAGAGAACAAGTGACTACGCATTTTGTGACTCCAAAATCTGTAGTCCTCTCCATCAAAGTGAGGAGGTTTACCAAGTGGAATGGAGAGTAAATGAGCATTGGTACTTTGTGGAATACGAGAGTAATCAAAAGAAAAGTTTGAATTGATCGTTTTCCTTTTCTCGTAGTCGTTGTCGTCGTTGTCCTTTTGGGAAGAGGAGGACTCGTTGCTGTCGTCGTAGTAGATGATATCCTTGATGCGCCTCGTTTTCTTCTTCTTCCCGTCTTTTCTTTTGTGGCCCGACCCCGAGTCAGTAGGCTTGTCATCCTTTGGATCATTGACGAAGGACTCCTTCTCCTTATCATTGACCACCATCCCCTTGCCCTTAGGGTCCATCTCTTCGGGCGATTAGTCCCTTTCTTGAAGAGAACGACTCTGATACCAATTGAGAGCACCTAGAGGGGGGGGGGGGTGAATAGGTGATCCTGTAAAAACTTGAAACTTAATGCCACAAAACTTGATTAGGAGTTAGCACAATAAATCCAAGTGGCTAGAGAGGAGTTCTTGCAAGACACGATAACCACAAGAAGATCAACACAGATAGACACAGTGGTTTATCCCGTGGTTCGGCCAAGTCCAACACTTGCCTACTCCACGTTGTGGCGTCCCAACGGACGAGGGTTGCAATCAACCCCTCTCAAGCGATCCAAAGACCCACTTGAATACCATGGTGTTTTGCTTTGTTTACTATATCCCGTTCGCGAGGAATCTCCACAACTTGGAGCCTCTCGCCCTTACACTTTGATTTTCACAAAGAAGCACGGAGTAAGGGAGGGATGAGCAACGCACACAAGACACAAAATCAGAGCAACACACACACACACACAAGTCACAACACGAGCTCTCAACACAACTCAAAGAGTATACTACTCAAATGGAGCTCTAGTTGCTATCACAAAGAATCGAATGCGCGGAATTGAAGTCTTGGTGCTTAGGAATGCTTAGAGAATGCTTGGTGTCATCCTCCATGCGCTTAGGGGTCCCTTTTATAGCCCCAAGGTAGCTAGGAGCCGTTGAGAGCATTCTAGGAAGGCAATTCTTGCCTTCAGTCGCTTGGCGCACCGGACAGTCCGGTGCACCACCGGACACTGTCCGGTGCGGATTTCTTTCCTTCTGTGGCGCAGCCGACCGTTGGAGATCCAGAGCCGTTGGCGCACCGGACACTATCCGGTGCACACCGGACAGTCCGGTGCCCCTTTGTGACCGTTGGCTTGGCCACGCGTCACGCGCGAAATCCTCGGCCGACCGTTGGCCCGGCAGACCGTTGGCTCACCGGACAGTCCGGTGCATCACCGGACAGTCCGGTGATTTATAGCCGTACGCCGTTAATCGCTTCCCGAGAGCGATGACTTCGCCTGTGAATGGCTCACCGGACAGTCCAGTGATTTATAACCGTACGCCGTTGATCGCCTCCCGAGAGCAGTCGGTTGACAGTCGCCAGCCTGGCGCACCGGACAGTCCGGTGCACCCAGACCGAGCTGTCTTTGGCTGAACAAAGCCATCTCTTTTCCAATTTGATTTCTCCTGTTTCCAGCACTTAGACACAATACATTAGTTCTTAAAACAATATACCAAGTCTAGAAACATACCTTTAGACTTGATTTGCACTTTGTCCATCACTTTGCATAGATTACCATAAGTCCACTTGTGTTGGCACTCAATCACCAAAATACTTAGAAATGGCCCAAGGGCACATTTCCCTTTCAAATTCTTGTAACACCCCTGGTGTTACTGTTACTAAAACTTGAGCATAACATCATCAGCATTAGCATTTCATATGTTTGACACACCTAGAATGCATTCACTAGGCAAAAATTTCAAACAAGTTGTATTGATATGGTGTTTTGCAAATAAAACCCTGGAGTATGGCACTTAACCCTAAATGGGGTTCAGAAGGGTAAAACAAAATCCAAATAGAGAAAACCCTAAAGCTAAAGTGGAAGTCATAAAATGTTACTAAGAATGGACCTACATTACATTCACCCCCTTGAAATACCAAAAACCCTAAACCTAAACCCTAGGGGGCTAAGTGCAACATCAGTGCACTTTTGGACTAAAGTGCAAAAACCATGACGATAAGGTATCTTAAGTCTAATGGTCCACAAATATGTTAATTTGCAAGTTAAACCCTAAGTTTTGAGTCTATTTGCAAAAAGCACCACTTAAACCCTATAAACCTAAGTCTGAAATTCTGTGGTATTGGCTCAACTTTGGAGCTCTATATCTTCCAAATTAGTGAGAATTTACCCTAGGTCACCACATCAACTTTGTAGCTCTATGAAAGGGTAACAACTTTGCTTAAGAGTGTAAGCATGGTTGTTATGAAGAAATTGGAGAAAAATGCACTCAAAGTTGGGCTGTCAGGCTATCTGGGACTGAATTCTGGTATGACAGTATAATGAAGCCATCTTTGAGCTTAAATTTGATCATGATCCAGTCATTATCTGGTTATGATTACTATAACAGGATTAAAGTTGAATAATAGAGCTACAACTTCTTTAAAGATAGATTGTCAAGTCATTACATGGGAAAGGGAGATTTCTGCTCTTCAAATTAGGCTATCAGTCCAACTGAATGGGGTTTGCCATTGTACAATAACTTGACGAAGATCAGATCCACCTCTCACCCCACCGCCGACGACCTCGCACGTAAATTCGTGCCAGTGAGGTGATTCGTGCCCATCTTAGTCTAGATAGCGTTGTGGGGTCAAAAGATCATCACTGCCGTTGGGCTGGACACCAATCCGGCTAGCCGCCGTACTTTCCCCCTTGCTCATCGTCGATCAGATAACCTTCACCACCGTCGATCCATCACTGCCGTCCGTCGCGTGTCCATACACTTTACCACGTTGCGGCTAACCATGCGATGCGTGTCCGGTGATCACCAGAGTACTTGCCACGGTGAAAGCCACCTGTTTCAAGCGCCAGAGCCCCTTTTCCCTCCGGTCGCCAGCGCGATTCGGTCAAATTGATCACCACCGCTTGAGCATCCTATAAATTGGAGCCTCAGCATGTTCTGCTAGGTAATTGTGCATTCAGTAAACCAACTCTCAGCTCCGATCGTTTCCCACAGATCCCCAATTTTGGATTACCCCCAAATCGGTCGAAGAACGCCACAAAACTAAGCTCACCGTGGGTAGCTCTCCACAGGTCCGATCATGTTGTCTTTGATCTTGTTCCAGCATCCTTGTGTGTTCCTATAACTCATCGGCCCAACCAATTGTACTAAACCGAAGTAGATCATCGGGAACACTTTGAATTGTTCCCGGGGTGCACGGTCACCGTGGCCAGAGCAAACTAGGTCACCATTCTTGAAATTAAGTTGGGGGAAATTATCGGGAGGGGTCCGATTCGGTGTCTGCCACTCGGGAGCACCGGTCTTGGCTCCCTCCAGCCAGTCTAGCTCTCCAGAGCTTGGCTCCCTGTGCAGTGCACCGTCGGGGACCTCGATTTGGAAGGGAATGGAACCTGGGGGGTCTTTTTAGAAATTGGGCCGCTTAGGCTGCTTCCAGCCCAACACTGTTCCAGCTTTTTCCTTTTCTTTTTCTATGAAGCTTTGGAAATATGTAGAAAATTGTAGAAAAATGATAAAAATATCAAACCAATTTTCCTAGATCCCTAATTTTCTATAGTATTTAATAAAAATAGTTTTATGATTTTTAGAACAAATAAGGAATTTTGGAGCATTTAAAATAGCCTAAACATTGTTTCTGGATTTTTAGAAAATATAGAATGATTCCAAAATTCCCCAAACTTTTTAGATGACCTTTATACATCATTTAGAAGCCTTGGGTAGAGTTTGGTATGATTTGGACCTTGTTTGGTACTTAGAACCCAAAATCCTACCCCCTGCCCTTTAAATTCCTTTACTAACTCCGGAAACCCTAGTTTCTCGGAGAACCGTGAAGGAAAATTGTATTCAAGACCTTAAATAATAAACTCTTTTTATCTTTGCACTCTCATGAGCATTACATGGGCATTCATTATTATGTATGGTTATCTTTAGAAAACGAAGAAGAAGTTGAAGTAGAAGGAGAGAAGACTTCACCACCACCACCTCAGGAACATCAGGTAGACAGCTGTTTTTATTTTGATATCTGTGGAACTGAGCCTGAATCACCTGTAAACCAAGGCAAGCCCCGGTGCATTTGCCACCTCCTTGATTATTTTAAAAGCTTTCTCACTTGCTTGTTGCATTAGGTGATAGGAGTTGAATGCTAAAACAATTCCTGCATTTCCTTCCTTGAATTTGATTACCTTCCTTTGAATTCCTGTTTTACAAAGGTTTTTCCTATGCTTAGTCTTGCTTTAGCAAACAAAATGTTTTGTTTTTATAAAAGATGATGTGGCAAAGTGGGAGGGTGTTTTTGAAAATAAAACTTGATGGTGGATCCATCATGGCCATGATGGGTTCAACATCGGAAAAGATGTACCTCTGTCAGGTATCAAACTTTGGGTTGAAATGATTAAGCTGAGACCGAGCGAGTGACTTGCACGAGAAGAGAGAGTCTCGGTGTAGTGTCTCCGTCTGAGTCGATTAAGGACCGTGTCGATGTAGGCTTGATGACCGAGGACCCTTTAACTGGTCACATGCCTCGTCATGGGTAAGCTTTGCCTCGGGCAGACTAAGGCCATAATAAGATACCACGCAATGGGAGTGGAGAGATGGCGAGAGTAGCGTGTACCCTCCATGACAAGAGGCTGGACGGTGGTGTATCTGTGCTCTCGGTTGTCGTGAACCTGATCTAGTCTTAAGAACCCCGGTGGCGAGTTGACATATGCAAGGGTTAAGTGCTACATATGTCGTGTGATTGGAGATCCTCAGCTGAGTATAATCGATTCGGATCGCTGTACCTTCGCGGTTATGAAGACTTGGTCACTGACCTATACGTAGAACTCCAGTAAAGATTAAGGGTCGGTAAGAAATTGGCTAGTGCAGGTTAAGTGTTTGAACTAGGGTAGAATGAACTCTAGTTACAGGTAATTTCACTTAACTTGCCAAATAAAACTGGATTTTTAAGGATCCACTTTTAGTAAGCATTTTTGCAAACAGAGTCTTGATTATTGATAAGCCTTACCTTGACTCCCTCAAGCCAGCATACCCTTGAGTCGGGTAAGTCTTGCTGAGTAATCCCATACTCACGGTTTTATCCCTATTGTTTTTAGGGGAAGAAGCGACAAACTTTTGTTGTTTCTGTTCCAAGGTGGTCTCAAAAGAAGAAAACCAAGAGTAAAGCTGCGGGAGGAAGGGTTCCTCCATAAAAACTTTTTGTTTGATACTTATCGGGAGGGGTTTTGCCTCCCTTGGCTTGTAATAATATTACTCTGCACTCGTATGTTATATCCTGGTCTGTAATAATATAACTCGGTCCTACTTTTGAATAAAGGTAAGTTTATGTAACCGCTTCCGCATTTTTGTATCTCCGATGATTTGTAATGTCTGCGTGACGGGTAAAACGCTCTTGGGAAAGGTAAGAAAAGCAGATACCGAGCTTGTCAAGTGATTCAGGAACACCTGCAGGGTTGTCTGAAGTCTGTTGGACAAGGACAACTGTAGGTGGGCCTAATGACTTGGGAGGTTCCGTCACAGCTGGTATCGGAGCGAAGTCTATCTCTGCAGATATTATGAGCCATCTTCAAAAAGAATTTTCTAAGACTCATCTAGAAATTTTCTTCCCTTCTTACCTAAGTATCTCTGAAGAGTTTATTGCAAAGACCAGATAGGAAGAGTGCAATGTATAGAAGGTTGAATCAACTAAGATTGATTCTGTAATTACACATGCATCATGCTAAAAATTATGCTAATAAGATTTCCCCCTTAGAAAAATGCCGCCATGTACAAGAAAGACTGCACGCAAGTCAACCAGGCCGATCGGTGTACCTCGTCACCAACTTGCCCCGAGACATGACGACAGTAGTAGCGGTAGTAACGATCCAATCAGGGACTTAGAAGCTCAAGTTAATCAGCTTCGAACAGAACTCCGACGCAGGAACGAAATATGGGTTGCGGATGGCGAAAGAATCAATGAATTGAGAAGAAACATCCGCCAACTGCAAGACCAGCTAGCGGATCGAGATCTAGCGCTTGACTGGGCTGTGAACTCTCGTTCACTACCTTGGGCAAAGGAAGCTAGAGCTTGAGCCCGAGTGGAAGAGCTTAGCTCAACCGTGGATAGCTTGTAGGTTTATTGCAACACACTACATGAAGAAGTTCATGTACTGTACTCGCAACTGCACCCGAACGTCCTTGTGGATCCTGTCAGGACAGAAGCCGGACCTTCTCAAGTAGCGGGAGAAGCTTTTGGTGGTGAGCTGGACCTTTTTAGGCCCCCTCCCTCTATGAAGCTGGTCGACTGTTGGTTACTTGTTCTCAAATGCTATGAATCAAGAACAAGGCAACATAAAATGTTAAATATTAATACCCCTCGTCCTTCGAAACATTATTTCCCTCAAGATATAATGATCTTCAGACGAAGGCCATGAAGGACATACCCTCGAATATTGAAGGTAGGATAATAAATAGAAGAAGCGTGTAAGGTACAAAAGATAAAATGAACAATCATATAGCATTGTAAATTCATCTCCATTATGTTATCATGAGAAAATAAAAACAATATTGAATTACATTTGATACCTTTGACTTGACAGACAGTAAAGGTACAAGTGTGATGCAAAAAACAAATGCCAAGTCAGCGTGAACAGTACAGGGGTACTGTTCATCTATTTATAGGCACAAGGCACAACCTGTGAGAAATTACATTCATGCCCTTTACAAATGCTTACAATCATAATACAAGCTAACACGGGTCGATTGGTCATTTCATCTTTAAGTCGGTTCACTCCTTCGTCTTGGGACATGTGACTAGGCCAAAGCTTTATAAATGATAGCTTCGGCATTGCTTTTTGAGAGGATCTGCCGAAGGTGTTTTCTTCTTACAGGATCTTCGGTGACGAAGCATACCCCCAACAGCCTTTCCTGATGTCATTCCGAAGCTCTCTTGTGCGTAGCTTCGGCGCTGCATCATTCTTTGTATTGTTCATGCTTCTCTCGCTATGGTTCTGTTTCGAATCTGAAGGTACCTGTTCATGTATTTCAACTCCACAAACATTGTTAAATCATGTTTTTGAGGACCTTCGGAAGACGAAGGCCCCCAACAGTAGCCCCTCGCAAGGTTAATTTGTTAGAATAACGAATCCAGTTTGCGATACGGACGAAGGCCCTGAGCTGAAGGTCCAAAAAACACCTTCCCTTTGCTAGAATAGCAATAGTCAATGACAGACGGGGCCCTCCAACTTGGAGCGCGCTGGGCGTATAAATAAGAACTCGTCCCGAGCACATTTGGTACGTTACTTGCCGCCTACTTTGCTTTGCTCAATTTTTAGCTCTTGCTTACTAACAGTTGCTTAGTTTCTTAGATTCTCTAAGCTTTGGTTCTAAGGACACATTTTTGCTATTTCCGAAGAAGAGATGTCTCAAGACAAAAAGGTTGCTGTTGAGCGAGGAGGAGAAGCTCCTTGAGGAGAAGACTGCTGGATTTATTGAGTCAATTGCAAAAACAAACACAGAGAAGATAACTAAAGAGATATTAGAAGGCTTGTCTGAAGATACTGATGATAGAGACAGCTATGATATGGAGAGTGGAGGCGAAGACTCGGAAGATCGTCCTTGGCGACCAAATCACACAGTCTTCAGGAAATCAACTATCAAACAGAGTCATCTTGATAATATGAGAGGAAGGTATTTTTGAGATATTTCTATTGTGAGGGCTGACGTAGACAGGGTCGTTCCTGCTCCCAAAGAAAATGAAGTTGTAATCTTCTGAAGCTTCTTTAAAGCCGGACTTCGGTTTCCGTTGAGTAGATTTGTGGTTGAAGTTTTGAAGACATACCAGATCTACCTTCATCAGATTACTCCCAAAGCGATTATTAGGATGGGGATTTTTGTCTGGGCTGTGAAAAGTCAAGGGCTGGAGCCAAGCGCAAGGTGCTTCTGCAGTATGCACGAGCTCTCGTATGAGACGAAGGCCTGGGGTAAAGAATAATATCACAACAATTTCGGCTGCTACAGCTTTGTTGCCCGCTCCGGCGCAAGTTACCTAGTGTCAACTTTCCGGAAGAGGTGGCCCGGAGACTGGATGAAAGAATGGTTCTTTGTAAAGAATGATTTAAAGGTAAGAGAAGATATTAAAGAGATCATCATGCGCCCCATTTGGTCCCGCTTCGGCCTCTGAAAGCCGAAGGTTGAAATTGACGAGGCAACCGAATCTTGCCGAAGGGCCTTCAGCATAGTTTGCTCTTTTGTTGGGACAAGGGACTTGCTTCAAGAGCACATAGCCTTCAGAATATGGCCACTGATAGACAGCTAGGAAATGCCAAAGGAAACTATCACTAACCCTAGTGAATGTGGTTTGGTTCGATTGAAATATACCTTCAGGTTTGGAGACCAATTTATCGAACCCGACGATGACTGGTTGAAGTGCGTTGAAAATACTAGTGATGAACTACTTGGAACATACTCCAAGTCTGAAGATAATGCACTATCTGCGGCCTTCGGGAGCCAAAAAAAGAAAAGGCTAAATAGAGTTTTTGATGCTATTGGATTTGTGTACCCTGACTATATCTACCCGCCGCGGGGGCAGAAAAGAAAGGGTGCAACTCCTGAGAAGGCTGCAACTTCGGCTACCTCAAGCGAGCTCGCAGCAAAGAGGAAAAAGTTAAAGGTCCTTACTCACCGACCGCGCTACATTGAACTAGCCACAGTACCTGAATTCGGCGGTGAGACTTCTTCAGCTACTGAAGCCAAAGAACCTGCTCTTACACAGAAGATTGAAGAGCCGGTTGTAATGCCAAAGACTGTCAAAATTGAAGAACCAAAGATCAAAGCGATGAAAACATTGGAAATTTTAAGCCCTTCAGCAGGAGTTAAGGTGCCGAAGACACAAAAAGGTCTAGCGGCGACCCCCAAGAGAAAAAGGATGGCTAGTGTACTAGATGTACTAGAGATAATAAAAGCTTCAAGCTCTACTCCGGGGAAAATTGCCAAGGCTTCGAAGGCACAGATTGAAACCGAGGCAAAGGTGATCGAAGCCGAAGCTACAATGAGTCAGGCCGATGCCGAAGCTGGGCCTTCAGAGCCTGCCAAGGAGAAATCCTCGGAAACTGGAGAAAAGGCAGCGGGAGAAGGAGCTATAAAACAGATTTTGCTTGAAAAGGCTGTCGCACCTTCTCCCGAAGCGTCTTCCGAAGTCCTTGATTATATTGTCTGACACACTTCGAGAAAAAGATTGTCTGAAGAATAAATTTTTGAAGCTAAACACTATGCCTGAGAACTGAAATACCCGAAAGGGGCGTTAGTATTTAATGGCACAGATGAAGATGACTTCTTGTACTGCCTCCCAGAGAACAAGGAATTATCTGTCTGCCGGGAGATGGCCAGAAGTATGGGGTTCCCGAAGCTTGAAGCTCGCCTCTGCACTATGACGAAGGAGGATCTTGCGGATAGCCTTGCATATAACAGTCTGAAGGTACAAAAATTGTGTATTTGGAAGTTTATGAATTTTTGAATTATTCTTTTATTCTTATATTAACCTATTCATTTTTTCATATAGGGTTTAATACTTAGCAACGCCTTAAGGGCGCAAAAGAATGTCGAAGACGAGAGTTGCACTATTGCTCTCAACAACCTTCCATCGGAGGTTATCAAGCTGAGGAACGAAGCTTTGGAAAAAGACAAAATTCTACTTACATTGGTGGACAAAGTAAAGGGGAATGAAGCTAACTTCAAGGCTCAATCTGAAATCCAAAGGAACGAGATTGAAAACCTTCAAAAACAACTGGCCGAAGCCAAATTGAAATGTGCTGTTGTCGAAGCTGACCGAGATGCCAGTGAGTACTGGAAAAATTATTTTGAAAAAATAGTTGTAGAGCTTCACTCGTCGAAAGAAAGATGTTTTGAAAAATCTATGGAATGCGTCAAGAAGATAAAAATTAGCTTCGCTATTGTGGGCGCATATTCGAGCGAAGACAACTTCATAAGAGGCGACCCTGAGGGCGTAATTGAGTGGATCAGCAGCGAAGCTAAAGCTTTTGAAGAAATTCTAAGCGACTGCGGGGACGTATGCGCGTTCTCTGGTGCGAGAGGAGTTGCAGCTATTTTGGAAAAAGCAGAGTGCGATCATGTTAAAACTTTGGTCCAGGCCGAAGCTGCTTTGTCTATTGATGACACGAAGGATCCCTCTGCCGAAGCAAGCTTAATAGGTGGAAAAATTTTTACTGATATTTGGGAAAATGGCGGCTGAGGAATGGCGCATGAAATAATGAAAAAGAGTGAAAAAGATATTCATGACGCTCGAGAAGCGATAAAAGCAGCTAAAAAGGCTGTGGAACTTGAAAAACGGATAGGTATTACTTAATGGCTTTTAACTTTATTGTTTATTTTTGTGATTTCGAACTTGTTTATGTCTTCTATCGCAGCTGAACTACCTCCTCCCCCAGAGCCCTTCGACCCATTAGCGGACCCAGAAACAAAGAAGTCAATAGAAATTATTAATATGACCGAAGCTATCGTGGACGAAATTGTCACAAAATTACTAACCGAAGCTGCAGAAGAAGTCCTAAAGGAAGAAGAATAACTATTTGTAAAAACATTACTAGAATATTAATGTAATATTTGCTGGGATATGCTTGTAATATTCGGTGATCGTAGGTTTTGAATGTAATATGAAAGGTTTTGCGATTGATTTCTTTGCGATGCATGAAACTTTTATATACATACCATTTTTGAGCCTTCGGCGAAAAACACCTTCCCTTCTTTTCATGCTTCGTAAAGAAGAGCTTCTATGCTTCGTAAAAAATCCTCCAAGCGTCGCAAAAACATTAATGCTTCGTCAACAATAAATTTGTTCCTCCACCTCAAAGCCGATGAAGCTGTATTTCTTCAAACTTATTTTGTGCCTTAGCACAACTTCATTTTTTCATAACATTCTCCGAAGGCCAATATTGTATCCCCTTCTTGTGCCATTGATGCAATATGATGTATGATGTTATGTTATACGAAATGATGTGATGATGTTATGTTATGCAAGATGATATTTATGCCGAAGACACACACTCATACCCTCAGAGTGGAATACATAATCTCTTTGCCGTTTATTTTTCGGCTTCAACGCTTATTTTTCGGTGTATCAGCGCTGACTTTTCGCTGTAAGTTCTGCATTCCCTTAGGAACGTCTTTTGAACTTCTTCGCCTTCTATTTTGGCGGTATTCACATTGACTTTTCGCGCTTCGCCTTATATTTCGGCGGTATTTGGCTCTGCATTCCCTTTGGAACGACTTTTGAGCAGAAAACTTACACTGCGCTTCCTTAGGAACGACTTTTGATATCTTCGACAAACTTACACTGCGTTCCCTTAGGAACGACTTTTGTGCTTCAGCGACTTTTTGAATTTTGTGAGCCTGTGGAGAAGATACATTTCGTTATGACAAGAACGAAGCTTTTACAGGAAATTGAAAATGTCAAGAGGTTTTCAACAATTGTTCCTTATTAAAAAGGAAAATGGCAATGCATGTAAAAACTGTTTCGAGGGTAGGATATCTCTCAATAGATATGCTTCGATTCTGGCACAATACTGTTATCTGTGCGAGCTTCGGACTCCTCCCTGAAATCTCGCTGCTGATGGGTTTGTTGGCTCCCTTCTGGCTGCTGGCCTCGTGAATGCACAAGCTGTAGTGGTGGCGGAGGTGGAAGCTGTGGCCAAGATGCCTGTGGCTGACTAGCCGAAGCGACAGATGTTGCAGGATGGTTACCCACATATTCTGGTATGTAGGGTGAATGATACGAAGCAGTATGCATGACCTGCTTCGGCTGGTTCTGCTGAGCTGCAGCTTCTGCTATTTCCTTTTGTTTCTGAATGGTGACATGGCACATCCTTGTAGTATGGCCCTTTTTCTCACCATAGAATAAGCTATAAATCTTTCTAGGCTGGTCCCCAAACCTTCCTCCGAAGCCCCTGGCGCCTCTGTCGCTTGGAGTTGGCGGTCGGAAGGAGCTTTGTTGCTGACCTGAAGCGTGTGAGGAATATTGTGGTCTTTGTTGTTGACTTCCTCTGTCGTCACTCTGGGTGGAGTGAATTGACCTGACATGTCTTGGGTGGATTCTTCCTCCGAAGCCCCTGGTCATCTCAGAGAATCTGTAGGCTTCCTCTCTTCTTTGGCGAAAGTCATTGTCAGCCCGAATGTATTCATCCATCTTTTGAAGCAGTTTCTCCAGAGTCTGTGGAGGCTTTCTAGCAAAATACTAAGCAGCAGGTCCTAGACGAAGCCCCTTGATCATGGCCTCAATGATGATTTCATTGGGCATAGCTGGCGCTTGTGCCCTTAAGCGCAAGAACCTTCGGACATACGCCTGGAGGTATTCTTCGTGATCTTGCGTGCACTGGAACAAAGCTTGAGCAGTAACCGGCTTCGTCTGAAACCCTTGGAAACTGGTGATCAGCATGTCCTTCAGCTTCTGCCATGATGTGATTGTTCCTGGCCGAAGAGAGGAGTACCAGGTTTGCGCAACATTCTTGACTGCCATGACGAAAGATTTCACCATGACTGCGGTATTGCCCCCATATGAGGATATGGTTGCTTCGTAGCTCATCATAAACTGCTTCGGATCTGAGTGCCCATCATACATGGGGAGCTGGGGTGGTTTGTATGATGGAGGCCATGGGGTAGCCTGCAGTTCTGCTGACAGAGGAGAAGCATTATCAAAAGCAAAATTTCCATGATGGAAATCATCATACCATCCATCCTCGTTGAAGAAGCCTTCTTGATGAAGCTCCCTATGTTGGGGCCTTCGTTCTTGTTCGTCCTGAGCAAGATGGCGTAATTCTTCAGTGGCTTCGTCAATTTGCCTTTGAAGATCAGCTAGTCGGGCCATCTTCTCCTTCTTCCTTTGTACTTGCTGATGAAGTATCTCCATGTTTTTGATTTCTTGGTCCAACTCTTCCTTCTGAAGTGTTAGGCTGGTGGCCTTCCTCTTCTAGCTTCGGGCCTCTCGGAGAGAAAGGTTCTCCTGATTTGGGTCCAGTGGCTGTAACGCAGCAGCCCCTGTCGCTGGAGCTTTCTTCGGCGGCATGACGAGGGTCAGTGCTTGCCGAAGGTGGTCGAAAAAGGGTTCACCGGAGGTGGGCGCCAATGTTGGTTACTTGTTCTCAAATGCTATGAATCAACAACAAGGCAACATAAAATGTTAAATATTAATACCCCTCGTCCTTCGAAATATTATTTCCCTCAGGATATAATGATCTTCAGACGAAGGCCATGAAGGACATACCCTCGAATATCGAAGGTAGGATAATAAATAGAAGAAGCGTGTAAGGTACAAAAGATAAAATGAACAATCATATAGCATTGTAAATTCATCTCCATTATGTTATCATGAGAAAATAAAAACAATATTGAATTACATTTGATACCTTTGACTTGACAGACAGCAAAGGTACAAGTGTGATGCAAAAAGCAAATGCCAAGTCAGCATGAACAGTACAAGGGTACTGTTTATCTATTTATAGGCACAGGGCAGAGCCTGTGAGAAATTACATTCATGCCCTTTACAAATGCTTACAATCATAATACAAGCTACCATGGGTCGATTGGTCATTTCATCTTTAAGTCGGTTCACTCCTTCGTCTTGGGATATGTGACTATGCCGAAGCTTTATAAATGATAGCTTCGGCACTGCTTTTTGAGAGGATCTGCCGAAGGTGTTTTCTTCTTACAGGATCTTCGGTGACGAAGAATACCCCCAACAGCCTTTCCTGCTGTCATGCCGAAGCTCTCTTGTGCGTAGCTTCGGCGCTGCATCATTCTTCGTATTGTTCATGCTTCTCTCGCGGTGGTTCTGTTTCAAAATCGAAGGTACCTGTTCATGTATTTCAACTCCAGAAACATTATTAAATCATGTTTTTGAGGACCTTCGGAAGACGAAGGCCCCCAACATCGACGAATGGTCTCCTACGCCTGACAGCGAGGCTACCCAGAGTGACAAAAAGAAGGAATAGTATAGTATAGAAGTAGTACTATTGTGTAATAGGGGGTATAATCCTATTGTAAAGTACGAGTCCATAACATTACCTTTTAAAGTAATGTGAAATGGATGGTTTGTATGGCATATCATATTGCTCCAAACGTTTTTTGCCTCAAATGCCTTCCAGGACTCGCGCTCAGGATGGGGTTGGCACCTCTCGTGGGAGGGAAGCGACCCCAAATCCACCTCAGATACCTCCGACACTTGCCGAGGCCATCACTGTCTTGGTAAATGCTACAGCAGACAATACCCGCTTCCTGCGGGAGATGGCAGGTCAATAACTCCAACAACAAGGTGGGCGGGCATATCCGCAAGGCCCCCGTGAGACATCTTATCTAGACTTCTCTGAGACGCGCCCTCCGTTGTTCGTCAAGGCATAAGACCCTCTAGAGGCGGATGAATGGATCCGTGTCATTGAACAAAAATTTGGGCTTCTTCGGTGTTCAGAAACTCAAAAGCCCCTGTTTGCAGCCCAACAACTACGAGGCCCTGCTAGTACGTGGTGGGGAAACTTTGTGGCCGTTCAGCCGGCCGGTCATCAGATCACTTGGGATGAGTTTAAGCAAGCCTTCAGAGAGCATTATATACCTGAGGGAGTTCTTCACATGAAGCAAGAGGAGTTCATGAAATTGAAGCAAGGCAGAGATACTATCACCCAGTATCTTAATAAATTTAATCACTTATCTTAGTATGCAATCGACCAAGTCAACACAGACATAAAGAAAAAGAACTGTTTCATGAGAGGCTTGAATGATCGGATGCAAAGAAAGATGGCTATCTGCATCGACCTTACTTATGGAAGGGCTGTCAGCACAGCACTGACATTCGAGGCTAAATATGCAAGTTCTAGAAAATCCAAGGGGAATGGAGGCAACAGGCCCAATCAGGGCCCCGAGAAAAGGCAACAGTTAGTTATCCGGCCTTTTAATCAAAGTCGCTCTTCCTCTCGTCCACAATCCTTCCCATTCAAGCAACCAGTGTTTAACCGTCCTACCCCTGCCCCCACTACTACAAATCAGCCGGGTGCCCCTGGCACTCGTTTCCCTGCTCTTCCAAGCTCATCAACCGGCTGCTTCAACTGTGAAAAGTCTGATCTTTTCATTAAGGACTGTCCATATCCGAAGCAGAATCAAGCAAATAATCAGCAAAGCTCTGGAGGTTTTAAGGGAAATGCGGCAACCAATACCGCAGGCAAGAATTCAAGGAAAACTGGACGGGTTTATTACACTCAAGTGGCTACAACACCGGAAGGTGAACCAGTGATGATGGGTACGTTCCTCGTAGCCAACCACCCTGCACTTATTCTCTTTGATTCTGGTGCTTCACATACTTTCATAAGCAAAAAGTTTGTGGAGAAATACTGCATTCCATATACTGAATCAAGGGAAGGGTTTAAAATACATTCGCCTGGGGGACAAAAATATACCAAAGAAGTGGCTTACCAAGTGCCCGTAACATTGGCTGGACGGGACTTTCCTACTAGTATGATTGTTCTGAAAGGCCAAGACATAGATGTGATTCTGGGCATGAATTGGTTGGCCCAGCATAAAGCAGTCCTCAACACTGATCTGAGAACAATCAGGTTGAGTTATGGCCAAGAAGAAATTCTTTTATCTATCCCCATAGCTATTCCAGCTAAACCAATTAGCAGAATCTATGAAGCCATTGTGCCGGAGATCAAAGATATTCCGGTAGTATGTGAGTTCCCAGATGTCTTTCCAGAAGATTTGCCTGGATTGCCACCTGAAAGAGTTTGTAATTGAGTTGAAGCCCGGTACGGCTCCCATTTCTAGAAGATCATACCGAATGCCTCCAAATGAACTGGCAGAACTCAAGATTCAATTACAAGATTTACTTGAGAAGGGATTCATCCGGCCAAGCTCGTCACCATGGGGCTGTCCAGCCATATTCGTCAAGAAGAAGGATCAAACATTGCGGATGTGTGTGGATTATCGACCCCTAAATGAGGTCACTATCAAGAATAAGTATCCTCTTCCACGGATTGACATTTTGTTTGATCAATTGACTGGAGCGAGGGTATTCTCCAAGATTGACCTCAGATCAGGCTATCATCAGATCCATATCAGGCCCGAGGATATACCAAAGACCGCATTCACTACGCGGTATGGTTTTTTTGAATACCTGGTAATGTCTTTCGGACTGTCGAATGCTCCTGCCCACTTCACTTGTCTAATGAACTCAGTATTTATGCCCGAGTTGGACAAATTTGTGGTGGTCTTCATAGATGATATCTTGATATACTCTAAGAATGAAGAGGAGCATGCTTAACACCTACGGATTGTATTGACGCATTTAAGGGAACATCAATTATATGCTAAGTTCATTAAATGCGCGTTCTGGCTGGAAGAAATCTAATTTCTAGGACATGTGTTATCTGCCAAAGGGATTGCGGTGGATCCCAGCAAAGTCAAGGATATTTTGGAATGGAAACCCCCAACCACTGTACATCAAGTCCAAAGTTTCCTTGGACTGGCTGGCTATTACTGCCGATTTATACAAGATTTTTCCAAACTTGTGAAACCAATCACAAGTTTATTGAAGAACGATATTAAATTCAATTGGTCTTCGGAATGAAATGAAGCCTTTGAAAAATTGAAGGTATTATTAACCACTGCTCCGGTATTGGCTCAACCAGATATTGAAAAGCCTTTTGATGTGTATTGTGACGCATCAGGCAGTGGTCTCGGCTGTGTATTAATGCAAGAAGGCCGAGTAATAGCTTATGCTTCAAGGCAGTTGCACCGGCATGAGGAGCATTATCCAACTCATGATCTGGAGCTAGCTGCAGTGGTTCATGCCCTGAAGATGTCGCGTCATTATCTGCTGGGGAATGTCTGTCACATTTATACAGACCATACAAGTTTGAAGTATATCTTTACCCAGTCCGAGCTCAATATGAGACAAAGGAGACGGCTCGAGCTTATTAAGGATTATGAACTGGAAATCCATTATCACCCAGGCAAAGCCAATGTAGTGGTAGATGCACTCAGTCGCAAGGCCTCTTGCTATTGTCTAACAATGAGGACTTCTGACATTACATTATGCCAGGAAATGGAGAATCTGAACCTGGGAATGATTCAGCATGGGACTTCAAATCAATTGAAGCTTGAGTCAGTCATCTTACAAAGGATAAATGACACACAAAAGGATGATGAAGGTATGAAACATATCCATGAGAAGATAATGGCTGGAAAAGCCAACTGCTTCAGAGAAGACGATCAAGGTGTCGTATGGTTCAACAACCGAATAGTTGTGCCAAAGAATGAAGAAGTCCGCCAGCAAATTCTAGATGAAGCACATCTTAGTCGCTATTCTATTCATCCCGGAAGCACTAAGATGTATCAAGACCTGAAACAACATTATTGGTGGACGAAGATGAAAATTGAAATTGCACGCTATGTGGCTAGATGTGACACTTGTAAACGTGTCAAGGCCGTACACCTGAAAGCTACTGGTCCATTACAATCTTTACCAATACCGACATGGAAATGGGAAGATATTAGTATGGACTTTATTGTGGGATTGCCCAGAACCGCGAAAGGGTATGATTCTATCTGGGTTATTGTTGATCGGCTCACGAAAATTGCTCATTTTCTGCCAGTCAAGACATATTACCCGGTTCTCACCTATGCGGAATTATACATTGCTCGCATTCTCAGTTTGCACGGTGTTCCGAAGACTATAGTGTCGGATCGTGGACCTCAATTCGTATCCAAATTCTGGGAAGAACTTCATAAATCCCTGGGTACCAAATTACTCCACAGTTCGGCCTATCATCCTCAGACCAGTGGGCAGACGGAGAGGGTTAATCAGATACTTGAAGATATGTTACGAGCATGTATTCTGGAGTTCCCACAAAAATGGGATGAATGTTTACCATTAGCGGAGTTCTCATATAATAATAACTATCAAGAAAGCATTAAGATGGCACCATTTGAAGCTTTGTATGGTCGACGGTGTCGTACTCCGCTAAATTGGTCTAAACCCGGTGAAAGGAGCTTCTTCAGGCCAGATATGGTAAAAGAGACCGAAGAGAAAGTTCAACGAATAATTCATCATTTGAAGAAAGCTCAAGCTCGTCAGAAAAGTTATGCAGACAAACGGCGAATGCCCTTATATTTTCTGGTAGGAGATTATGTCTATCTGAAGGTCTCCCCAATGAAGGGTGTCACACGTTTTGAGATAAAAGGAAAGCTTGCGCCTCGATACATTGGTCCTTTCCTTGTCCTTGAACAATGCGGACCAGTGGCATATCGACTTCAACTACCCGAAACCTTGTCTGCTGTTCATAATGTGTTCCACGTGTCTCAGTTGAAGAAGTGTCTTCAGGTTCCAGATCGAACCATCGAAGTAACAGATGTTGTCCTAGAACCAGACTTGACATATTCAGAACACCCCATTCGAGTCTTGGATCAAAAGGACAGGGTTACCCAGAGAAAAACTCTCAAGTTTTACAAGATATAGTGGAACCAACATTCCGAAGAAGAGTGAGAGCACCTAGAGGGGGGTGAATAGGTGATCCTGTGAAACTTAAACTTAAGCCACCAAAAAACTTGATTAGGCGTTAGCACAATAATGCCAAGTGGCTAGAGAGGAGTCTCAACAAAACACAATAACCACAAGAGATCAATCACAAAGATGGCACAGTGGTTTATCCCGTGGTTCGGCCAAGGCCAACGCTTGCCTACTCCACGTTGTGGCGTCCCAACGGACGAGGGTTTCTTTCCTTCTTTGGCGAAGCCCCAATGTGACCGTTGGCTCAGCCACACGTCACGCGCGGAATCCTCGGCCGACCGTTGCCCCGGCTGACCGTTGGCTCACCGGACAGTCCGGTGCACCACCGGACAGTCCGGTGAATTATAGCCGTACGCCGTTAATCATCTCCCAAGAGCGATGAGTTCGCCTGTGAACGGCTCACCGGACAGTCCAGTGCACCACCGGACAGTCCGGTGAATTATAGCCGTACACCGCCGTCGAAGTCCCGAGGGCAGCAAGTTCGACAGAGCCAGTCTGGCGCACCGGACACTGTCCGGTGCACCACCGGACAGTCCGGTGCACTCAGACCGAGCTGACTTTGGCTGAACAGAGCCATCTCATTTCCAATTCAATTTTTCCTGTTTCTAGCACTTAGACACAATACATTAGTCCATAAAACAATGTACTAAGTCTAGAAACATACCTTTTGACATGATTTGCACTTTGTCCACCACTTTGCATAGATTAACACAAAAGCACTTGTGTTGGCACTCAATCACCAAAATACTTAGAAATGGCCCAAGGGCACATTTCCCTTTCAATCCCCCCCTTTTTGGTGATTTATGCCAACACAACATAAAGCAACTAGAACAAGTGCAATATCAATGCAAATGAACACTCAAAATTGTTTTGATTCAATTTTGGCATATATGGATCATACTTTGCCACCACTTGGTTTGTTTTTGCAAATCAACTTCAATTTCCTATCTCTAAGTCAAACACACTTGAAGAGACATAAAGAGAGTTGTTCCAATAGAAATTGATCACAGTGTCAAAAACTCCCCCTATTTCCCATAATCGACTATTCTCCCCAAAGAGGCCAACTTTTGACAAAAGAGACAACAAGAGAGTTTTGACAAACCAAAAGCTCTATTCTACTATTTTCAAAATTTCTCAAGTGGTAGCTGATCCATTATTGCTTTGGCCTTTATTTTCTCCCCCTTTGGCATCAAGCACCAAAACGGGATCAATCTTGGCCCTTTAACCTCATTGCCTCACCAAAATCTTCAAATAAGAATATAAAGGCAATAGGAGTACATGAGATGAACTTGGAATAAGTTACCCTCTCATCGGAGTGCAGTGGAAGTCTTTTATGGTCCAAGTCCACCTTTTCCCTTTCAAACCTCCTTTGAGACTAAATCAAGCAAACTCAAGCACACGGTTAGTCTCAAAGGGTCAAGTTGTAGCACATCTCCCCCTAAATATGTGCATCACGTGCAAAGGATTTTTGAGGTTCGGGGAGTGCTTGTACAACTTGAGCACCATACATAAGCAACAAAATGCATAAGGAACATGATCAAAGGCATAAACACATGTATGCTATGAATCAATCCAAGTTCCGCGAATCTAGGACATTTAGCTCACTACGCAGGCTGCAAAAGGTCTTCTCATCTAAAGGCTTGGTAAAGATATCGGCTAGCTGGTTCTCGGTGCTAACATAAAACACTTCGATATCTCCCTTTTGCTGGTGGTCTCTCAAAAAGTGATGCCGGATGTCAATGTGCTTTGTGCGGCTATGCTCAACAGGATTTTCCGCTATGCGGATAGCACTCTCATTGTCACATAGGAGTGGGACTTTGCTCAGATTGTAGCCAAAGTCCCAGAGGGTTTGCCTCATCCAAAGTAGTTGCGCGCAACACTGTCCTGCGGCAACGTACTCGGCCTCAGCGGTGGATAGGGCAACGGAAGTTTGTTTCTTAGAGTTCCACGACACCAGGGACCTTCCTAAGAATTGACATGTCCCCGATGTACTCTTCCTATCGACCTTACATCCAGCATAGTCGGAATCTGAGTATCCAATCAAGTCAAAGTTAGACCCCTTTGGATACCAGATCCTGAAGCAAGGTGTAGCGACTAAATATCTAAGAATTCGCTTCACAGCCACTAAGTGACACTCCCTTGGATCGGATTGAAATCTAGCACACATGCATACGCTAAGCATAATATCCGGTCTACTAGCACACAAATAAAGTAAAGACCCTATCATAGACCGGTATGCCTTTTGATCAACGGACTTACCTCCTTTGTTGAGGTCGGTGTGTCCGTCGGTTCCCATCGGAGTCTTTGCGGGCTTGGCGTCCTTCATCCCAAACCGCTTTAGCAAGTCTTGCGTGTACTTCGTTTGGGAGATGAAAGTGTCGTCCTTGAGTTGCTTCACTTGGAACCCAAGGAAGTAGTTCAACTCGCCCATCATCGACATCTCGAATTTCTGTGTCATCACCCTGCTAAACTCTTCACAAGACTTTTGATTAGTAGAACCAAATATTATGTCATCGACATAAATTTGGCACACAAAAAGATCACCATCGCAAATCTTAGTGAAAAGAGTTGGATCGACTTTCCCAACCTTGAAAGCATTAGCAATTAAAAAGTCTCTAAGGCATTCATACCATGCTCTTGGGGCTTGCTTAAGTCCATAGAGCGCCTTAGAGAGCTTACACACGTGGTCGGGGTACCGTTCATCCTCGAAGCCAGGGGGTTGCTCCACATACACCTCCTCCTTGATCGGCCTGTTGAGGAAAGCGCTCTTCACATCCATTTGGAACAACCTGAAAGAATGGTGAGCGGCATATGCTAGCAAAATACGAATTGATTCTAGCCTAGCCACAGGAGCAAAAGTCTCCTCAAAGTCCAAACCTACGACTTGGGCATAACCTTTTGCCACAAGTCGAGCCTTGTTCCTCGTCACCACCCCGTGCTCGTCCTGTTTGTTGCGGAACACCCACTTGGTTCCCAAAATGTTTTGCTTGGGACGAGGCACCAGTGTCCAAACTTCATTACGCTTGAAGTTGTTGAGCTCTTCCTGCATGGCCAACACCCAGTCCGGATCTAGCAAGGCCTCTTCTACCCTGAAAGGCTCAATAGAAGAGACAAAGGAGTAATGCTCACAAAAATTAACTAATCTAGAACGAGTAGTTACTCCCTTGCTAATATCACCCAAAATTTGGTCGACGGGATGATTCCTTTGAATTGTCGCTCGAACTTGGGTTGGAGGTGCCTGAGGTGCTTCTTCCTTTTCATCTTGAACATCCTGTGCTCCCCCTTGATCATGCGCCTCCACTTGAGGTACCTGTTCGTCATCTTGGGTTGGGGGATGCACCATCGTTAAGGAAGAAGGTTGATCTTGCTCCAATTGTTCCTGTGGTCGCACATCGCCATGGTGCGCATAGAGGCCGTTGGAACGTCTTCTTCATCTACATCATCAAGATCAACAACTTGCTCTCTTGGAGAGCCATTAGTCTCACCAAATACAACGTCGCTAGAGACTTCAACCAAACCCGATGATTTGTTGAAGACCCTATACACCTTTGTATTTGAATCATAACCTAATAAAAACCCTTCTACAGCTTTAGGAGCAAATTTTGAAGTTCTACCTTTCTTCACAAGAATATAACACTTGCTCCCAAATACACGAAAATAAGACACATTGGGTTTGTTACCAGTTAGCAGCTCATATGAAGTCTTCTTGAGGAGGCGGTGAAGGTAGACCCGGTTGATGGCGTGGCAAGCCGTGTTCACGGCTTCCGACCAAAACCGCTCGGGGGTCTTGAACTCTCCAAGCATCGTCCTCGCCATATCGATGAGTGTCCTGTTCTTTCTCTCTACCACACCATTTTGCTGTGGTGTGTAGAGAGCGGAGAACTCGTGCTTGATCCCCTCCTCCTCAAGGAACTCCTCCACTTGAAGGTTCTTGAACTCAGACCCGTTGTCGCTCCTTATCTTCTTCACCTTGAGCTCAAACTCATTTTGAGCTCTCCTGAGGAAGCGCTTGAGGGTCCCTTGGGTTTTAGATTTATCCTGCAAAAGAATACCCAAGTGAAGCGGGAAAAATCATCAACTATAACAAGACCATACTTACTTCCTCCTATGCTTAGAGGGGGTGAATAGGTGATCCTGTGAAACTTAAACTTAAGCCACCAAAAAACTTGATTAGGCGTTAGCACAATAATGCCAAGTGGCTAGAGAGGAGTCTCAACAAAACACAATAACCACAAGAGATCAATCACAAAGATGGCACAGTGGTTTATCCCGTGGTTCGGCCAAGACCAACGCTTGCCTACTCCATGTTGTGGCGTCCCAACGGACGAGGGTTGCAATCAACCCCTCTCAAGCGGTCCAAAGACCCACTTGAATACCACGGTGTTTTGCTTGCTTTACTATATCCCGTTTGCGAGGAATCTCCACAACTTGGAGCCTCTCGCCCTTACACTAGAAGTTCACAAAGAAGCACGGAGTAAGGGAGGGATGAGCAACGCACACAAGACACAAAATCAAAATGTCAACACGCACACAAGTCGCAACAAGAGCTCGCAACACAACCCGACAAGTTCACAACTCAACTAGAGCTTTAGATGCTATCACGAAGAAACAAATGCTTGGAATCGAAGTCTTGGTGCTTAGGAATGCTTTGAGTATGCTTGGTATTCTCCTCCATGCGCCTAGGGGTCCCTTTTATAGCCCCAAGGCAGCTAGGAGCCGTTGAGAGCATTCCAGGAAGGCAGATCTTGCCTTCTGTCGTCTGGCGCACCGGACACTGTCCGGTGTGGATTTCTTTCCTTCTTTGGCGAAGCCGACCATTGCAGATTGAGAGCCGTTGGCGCACCGGACACTGTCCGGTGCACACCGGACAGTCCGGTGCCCCAATGTGACCGTTGGCTCGGCCACACGTCACGCGCGGAATCCTCGGCCGACCGTTGCCCCGGCTGACCGTTGGCTCACCGGACAGTCCGGTGCACCACCGGATAGTCCGGTGAATTATAGTCGTACGTCGTTAATCATCTCCCGAGAGCGATGAGTTCGCCTGTGAACGGCTCACCGGACAGTCCGGTGCACCACCGGACAGTCCGGTGAATTATAGTCGTACACCACCGTCGATGTCTCAAGGGCAGCAAGTTCGCCAGAGCCAGTCTGGCACACCGGACACTGTCCGGTGCACCACCAGACAGTCCGGTGCACCCAGACCGAGCTGACTTTGGCTGAACAGAGCCATCTCATTTCCAATTCAATTTTTCCTGTTTCTAGCACTTAGACACAATACATTAGTCCATAAAACAATGTACTAAGTCTAGAAACATACCTTTTGACATGATTTGCACTTTGTCCACCACTTTGCATAGATTAACACGAAAGCACTTGTGTTGGCACTCAATCACCAAAATACTTAGAAATGGCCCAAGGGCACATTTCCCTTTCAAAGAGGCTACATGGGAAACTCAAGACTTTTTAGAGAAGAATTTCCCAGGCTTTCTAGCCTCATGTAAATTGTAATATGTATATAATTGTTGTAATAAAGGAGTGAACCCCAAACCACCCCTGCCTTGTACCAAAAATCATGAAATAAAAATGTGAAGCATTTCCTTTTCCACTACTTACCCTAGGACTTTTAATCTCGGGACGAGATTGTTTTATGGGGGGAAGGATGTAACACCCCTAGTGTTACTGTTACTAAAACTTGAGCATAACATTATCAGCATTAGCATTTCATATGTTTGACACACCTAGAATGCATTCACTAGGCAAAAATTTCAAACAAGTTGTATTGATATGGTGTTTTGCAAATAAAACCCTGGAGTATGGCACTTAACCCTAAATGGGGTTCAGAAGGGTAAAACAAAATCCAAGTAGAGAAAACCCTAAAGCTAAAGTGAAATAGTCATAAAATGTTACTAAGAATGGACCTACATTACATTCACCCCCTTCAAATACCAAAAACCCTAATTGGAACCCAGGAAAACCCTAAACCTAAACCCTTGGGGGCTAAGTGCAACATCAGTGCACTTTTGGACTAAAGTGCAAAAACCAAGACAATAAGGTATCTTAAGTCTAATGGTCCACAAATATGTGAATTTGCAAGTTAAACCCTAAGTTTTGAGTCTATTTGCAAAAAGCACCACTTAAACCCTATAAACCTAAGTCTGAAATTCTGTGATATTGGCTCAACTTTGGAGCTCTATATCTTCCAAATTAGTGAGAATTTACCCTAGGTCACCACATCAACTTTGTAGCTCTATGAAAGGGGAACAACTTTTCTTAAGAGTGTAAGCATGGTTGTTATGAAGAAATTGGAGAAAAATGCACTCAAAGTTGGGCTGTCAGGCTATCTAGGACTGAATTCTGGTATGACAGTATAATGAAGCCATCTTTGAGCTTAAATTTGATCTTGATCCAGTCATTATCTGATTATGATTACTATAACAGGATTAAAGCTGAATAATAGAGCTACAACTTCTTTAAAGACAGATTGTCAAGTCATTACATGGGAAAGGGAGATTTCTGCTCTGCAAATCAGGCTGTCGGTCCAACTGAATGGGGTTTGCCATTGTATAGTAACCTGACGAAGATCAGATCCATCGCTCACCCTGCCGCCGGTGACCTCGCACGTAAATTCGCGCCGGTGAGGTGATTCGTGCCCATCTTAGTCTAGATAGCATCGCGGGGTCAAAAGATCATCACTGTCGTTGGAATGGACACCAATCCGGCTAGCCGCCGTACTTTCCCCCTTGCTCATCGTCAATCGGATAACCTTCACCGCCGTTGATCCATCACTACCGTCCGCCGCGTGTCCATACACTTCACCACGTCACGGCTAACCATGCGATGCGTGTCCGGTGATCACCGGAGTACTTGCCACGGTGAAAGCCACCTGTTTCAAGCGCCAGAGCCCCTTTTCCCCTCCGGTCGCCAGCGCGATTCGGTCAAATTGATCACCACCGCTTGAGCATCCTATAAATTGGAGCCTCAGCATGTTCCGCTAGGTAATTGTGCATCCAGTAAACCAACTCTCAGCTCCGATCGTTTCCCATAGCTCCCCAATTTTGGATTACCCCCAAATCGGTCGAAGAACGCCGCAAAACCAAGCTCACTGTGGGCAGCTCTCCACAGGTCTGATCATGTTGTCTTTGATCTTGTTCCAGCATCCTTGTGTGTTCCTATAACTCATCGGCCCAACCAATTGTACTAAACCGAAGTAGATCATCGGGAACACTTTGAATTGTTCTCGGGGTGCGCGATCACCGTGGCCAGAGCAAACTAGGTCGCCATTCTTGAAATTAAGTTGGGGGAAATTATCGGGAGGGGTCCGATTCGGTGTCTGCCACTCGGGAGCACCGGTCTTGGCTCCCTCCAGCCAGTCTAGCTCGCCGGAGCTTGGCTCCCTGTGCGGTGCACCGTCGGGGACCTCGATTTGGAAGGGAATGGAACCTGGGGGTCTTTTTAGAAACCGTCAGTGACTCAGGGCAACAGTAAAAGAACCCACTTTAAGTTAATTAGAACACCAGGGACCTCCGTGCAAAGTATGCAACGCGGGCGCGGGCGCGCGCACTTTCCCCTGAAATTGGGCCGCTTGGGCTGCTTCCGGCCCACCACTGTTCCAGCTTTTTCCTTTTCTTTTTCTATGAAGCTTTGGAAATCTATAGAAAATTGTAGAAAAATGATAAAAATATCAAACCAATTTTCCTAGATCCCTAATTTTCCATAGTATTTAATAAAAATAGTTTCATGATTTTTAGAACAAATAAGGAATTTTGGAGCATTTAAAATAGCCTAAAACATTGTTTCTGGATTTTTAGAAAATATAGAATGATTCCAAAATTCCCCAAACTTTTTAGATGACCTTTATACATCATTTAGAAGCCTTGGGTAGAGTTTGGTATGATTTGGACCTTGTTTGGTACTTAGAACCCAAAATCCTACCCCCTGCCCTTTGAATTCCTTTACTAACTCCGGAAACCCTAGTTTCTCGGAGAACCGTGAAGGAAAATTGTATTCAAGACCTTAGATAATAAACTCTTATTATCTTTGCACTCTCATGAGCATTACATGGGCATTCATTATTATGTATGGTTATCTTTAGAAAACGAAGAAGAAGTTGAAGTAGAAGGAGAGAAGACTTCACCACCACCACCTCAGGAACATCAGGTAGACAGCTGTTTTTATTTTGATATCTGTGGAACTGAGCCTGAATCACCTGTAAACCAAGGCAAGCCCCGGTGCATTTGCCACCTCCTTGATTATTTTAAAAGCTTTCTCACTTGCTTGTTGCATTAGGTGATAGGAGTTGAATGCTAAAACAATTCCTGCATTTCCTTCCTTGAATTTGATTACCTTCCTTTGAATTCCTGTTTTACAAAGGTTTTTCCTATGCTTAGTCTTGCTTTAGCAAACAAAATGTTTTGTTTTTATCAAAGATGATGTGGCAAAGTGGGAGGGTGTTTTTGAAAATAAAACTTGATGGTGGATCCATCATGGCCATGATGGGTTCAACATCGTAAAAGATGTACCTCTGTCAGGTACCAAACTTTGGGTTGAAATGATTAAGCTGAGACCGAGCGAGTGACTTGCACGAGAAGAGAGAGTCTCGGTGTAGTGTCTCCGTCTGAGTCGATTAAGGACCGTGTCGATGTAGGCTTGATGACCGAGGACCCTTTAACTGGTCACATGCCTCGTCATGGGTAAGCTTTGCCTCGGACAGACTAAGGCCATAATAAGATACCACGCAATGGGAGTGGAGAGATGGCGAGAGTAGCGTGTACCCTCCGTGACAAGAGGCTGGACGGTGGTGTATCTGTGCTCTCGGTTGGCGTGAACTTGATCTGGTCTTAAGAACCCCGGTGGCGAGTTGACATATGCAAGGGTTAAGTGCTACATATGTCGTGTGATTGGAGATCCTCAGCTGAGTATAATCGATTCGGATCGCCGTACCTTCGCGGTTATGAAGACTTGGTCACTGACCTAAACGTAGAACTCCAGTAAAGATTAAGGGTTGGTAAGAAATTGGCTAGTGCAGGTTAAGTGTTTGAACTAGGGTAGAAAGAACTCTAGTTACAGGTAATTTCACTTAACTTGTCAAATAAAACTGGATTTTTAAGGATCCACTTTTAGTAAGCATTTTTGCAAACAGAGTCTTGATTATTATTAAGCCTTACCTTGACTCCCTCAAGCCAGCATACCCTTGGGAGTCTTTTCTTTAGTCGGGTAAGTCTTGCTGAGTAATCCCATACTCAGGGTTTTATTCCCTATTGTTTTTAGGGGAAGAAGCGACAAACTTTTGTTGTTTCTGTTCCAAGGTGGTCTCAAAAGAAGAAAACCAAGAGTAAAGCTGCGGGAGGAAGGGTTCCTCCATAAAAACTTTTTGTTTGATACTTATCGAGAGGGGTTTTTGCCTCCCTTGGCTTGTAATAATATTACTCTGCACTCGTATGTTATATCCTGGTCTGTAATAATATAACTCGGTCCTACTATTGAATAAAGGTAAGTTTATGTAACCGCTTCCGCATTTTCGTATCTCCGATGATTTGTAATGTCTGCGTGACGGGTAAAACGCTCTTGGCAAAGGTAAGAAAAGCAGATACCGATCTTGTCAAGTGATTCAGGATCACCTGCAGGGTTGTCTGAAGTCTGTTGGACAAGGACACTATAGGTGGACCTAATGACTTGGGAGGTTCCATCACAATTCTTGCCTTCTGTCGGGTGGCGCACCGGACAGTCCAGTGCACCACCGGACAGGCACTATTCATGGTCCGGTGTAGATCGCCTTCCTAAAATGGCACAGCTGACCGTTGCAGAAATATAGCCGTTGGCACACCGGACACTGTCCGGTGCACACCGGACAGTCCGGTGCCTCCTACCGACCGTTGGAGCGGGTCACGCGTCGCCCGCGGATATGACGGCCGACCGTTGCGCTGGCGGCCGTTGGCTCACCGGACAGTCCGGTGCACCACCGGACAGTCCGGTGCACCATCGGACAATCCGGTGAATTATAGCCGTACGCCGCCGACGAATTCTCGAGAGTGGCCAGTTCGCCAGAAGCCAGCATGGCGCATCGGACACTGTCCGGTGCACCACCGGATAGTCCGGTGTGCCAGAGTGCGCTGAGTCTTGGCTGCTCCAGCCAAGTCTTTTCCTTTTTCTCTTTTCTCTGATTCTAGCACTTAGACAAATATATTAGTACAAAAAAACTAATGTACTAAGTCTAGAATCATACCTTCTTGTTGATTTGCATTTCATCCATCATTTGGCACATAATTACTCACTCAATATGTGTTGGGCACTTAATCACCAAAACTATACTAGAAATGGCCCAAGGGCACATTTCCCTTTCAATCTCCCCCTTTTTGGTGATTTATGCCAACACATCAAAAAGCAACAAATAGAAGTGCAACATCAATGCAATTGAGAACAAAAATTGTCTTTTACAAGATTTGACATATTTGGATCGTTCTTTGCCACCACTTGGTTTGTTTTTGCAAATCAAATTCATTTTCCTATCTCTAAGTCAAACTCACTTGTTTGGGCATAAAGAGAGATAATCCAAGAGAGAAAATGATCAAGATCCAAAAACTCCCCCTTTTTCCCAAAATCATAAATTCTCCCCATGAGAGACCAAATTTTGACAATAAGAGTATTTTGACAAATCAAAAGTTCTAACTCTACTATTTTCAAAGTTCTCAAGTGGTAGCTTATCCATTTGCTTTGGCCTTAATTTCTCCCCCTTTGGCATTAAGTACCAAAACGGGAGCATTGTTGGCCCTTAAACCCCATTGCCTCACCAAAATCAACAATTAAGAGTAAAACGACAATAAGAGCCTGGAGATGAACTTGGAGTAAATTACCCTCTCATCGGAGTGCAGTGGAAGTCTTGCATGGTCCAAGTTCACCTTTCCCTTTCAATCCACCTTTGAGACTAAATTAAGTAAACTCAAGCACACGGTTAGTCTCAAAGGGTCAAGTTGTAGCATTTCTCCCCCTAAATATGTGCATCATTCACGGGGATCCCTTGCACAACTTGAGCACCATAAATAAGCAATAAAGTGCATAAAGGAACATGATCAAAGACATAAAACACATGTATGCTATAGATCAATCCAAGCTACGCGAATCTAAGACATTTAGCTCACTACGGAGCCTGCAAAAGGTCTTCTCATCTAAAGGCTTGGTAAAGATATCGGCTAGCTGGTTCTCGGTGCTAACATAAAACAATTCGATATCTCCCTTTTGCTGGTGGTCCCTCAAAAAGTGATGCCGGATGTCTATGTGCTTTGTGCGGCTGTGTTCAACAGGATTGTCCGCCATGCGGATTGCACTCTCATTATCATATAGGAGTGGGACTTTGCTCAGATTGTAGCCAAAGTCCCGGAGGGTTTGCCTCATCCAAAGTAGTTGCGTGCAACACTGTCCTGCGGCAACATACTCGGCCTCAGCAGTGGATAGGGCAACAGAAGTTTGTTTCTTTAAACTCCAAGACACCAGGGACCTTCCTAGGAATTGGCACGTCCCTGATGTACTCTTCTTATCAACCTTACACCCGGCATAATCGGAGTCTGAATATCCAATTAAGTCAAAGGTAGACCCTTTGGATACCAGATCCTGAAGCAACGCGTAGCAACTAAATATCTAAGAACGCTTAACGGCCACAAGATGACACTCCCTTGGGTCGGATTGAAATCTAGCACACATGCAAACGCTAAGCATAATATCCGGTCTACTAGCACATAAGTAAAGTAAGGAACCTATCATAGACCAGTATGCCTTTTGATCAACAGACTTACCTCCTTTGTTGAGGTCGAAATGTCCGTCGGTTCCCATTGGAGTCTTTGCGGGCTTGGCATCCTTCATCCCAAACCGCTTGAGCAAGTCTTTTGTGTACTTTGTTTGAGAGATGAAGGTGCCGTCCTTGAGTTGCTTCACTTGGAACCCAAGGAAGTAGTTCAACTCGCCCATCATCGACATCTCGAATTTCTGTGTCATCACCCTACTAAACTCTTCACAAGACTTTTGGTTAGTAGAACCAAATATTATGTCATCGACATAAATTTGGCACACAAATAGGTCACCATCACAAGTCTTAGTGAAAAGAGTTGGATCAGCTTTCCCAACCTTGAAAGCATTAGCAATTAGAAAATCTCTAAGGCATTCATACCATGCTCTTGGAGCTTGCTTAAGTCCATAAAGCGCCTTAGAGAGCTTACACACGTGGTCGGGGTACCGTTCATCCTCAAAGCCAAAGGGTTGCTCCACGTACACCTCCTCCTTGATTGGCACGTTGAGGAAAGCGCTCTTCACGTCCATTTGGAATAACCTGAAAGAATGGTGAGCGGCATAGGCTAACAAAATGTGAATCGACTCTAGCCTAGCCACAGGAGCAAAAGTCTCCTCAAAGTCCAAACCTGCGACTTGGGCATAACCTTTTGCCATAAGTTGAGCCTTGTTCCTTGTCACCACCCCGTGCTCATCCTGTTTGTTGCGGAACACCCACTTGGTTCCCACAATGTTTTGCTTGGGACGTGGCACCAGGGTCCAAACTTCATTTCGCTTGAAGTTGTTGAGCTCTTCCTGCATGGCCAACACCCAATCCGGATCTAGCAAGGCCTCTTCTACCCTGAAAGGCTCAATAGAAGAGACAAAGAGTAATGCTCACAAAAATTAGCTAGACGTGAGCGAGTAGTTACTCCCTTGCTTATATCACCCAAGATCTGGTCGACAGGATGATTCCTTTGAATCATCGCTCGAACTTGAGTTGGAGGGGCCCGTGGTGCTTCTTCCTCCACAATTTGGTCTTCTTGTGCTCCCCCTTGATTACACGCCTCCTCTTGAGGAACTTGTTCATCATCTTGAGTTGGGGGTTGCACCATTGTTGAGGAAGAAGGTTGATCTTGCACTTGGTGCTCCTGTGGTCGCACATCTCCAATCGCCATGGTGCGAATTGCGTCCTTTGGAACATCATCTTCATCTATATCATCAAGATCAACTTGCTCTCTTGGAGAGCCATTAGTTTCATCAAATACAACGTCGCTAGAGACTTCAACCAAACCCGATGATTTGTTGAAGACTCTATACGCCTTTGTATTTGAGTCATAACCTAGCAAAAACCCTTCTATAGCTTTGGGAGCAAATTTTGAATTCCTACCTATCTTCACTAGAATGTAACATTTACTCCCAAATACACGAAAATAAGACACGTTGGGTTTGTTATCGGTTAGAAGTTCATACGACGTCTTCTTGAGGAGGCGATGAAGGTAGAGCTGGTTTATGGCGTGGCAAGCTGTGTTCACAGCTTTCGACCAAAACCGCTCGGGCGTTTTGAATTCTCCAAGCATCGTCCTCGCCATGTCTATAAGCATCCTATTCTTCCTCTCTACCACACCATTTTGCTGTGGTGTGTAGGGAGCGAGAACTCATGCTTGATTCCTTCCTCCTCAAGGAACTCCTCCACTTGAAGGTTCTTGAACTCGAACCCGTTGTCGCTTCTAATCTTTTTCACTTTGAGTTCAAATTCGTTTTGAGCTCGCCTTAGAAAGCGCTTAAGGGTCCCTTGGGTTTCTGATTTATCCTGCAAAAAGAATACCCAAGTGAAGCGGGAAAAATCATCAACAACAACAAGACCATACTTACTTCCCCCGATGCTGAGGTAGGCAACGGGTCCGAAGAGGTCCATGTGAAGTAGCTCCAAAGGTCTTGATGTGGTCATCACATTCTTGTTGTGATGAGCGTTTCCCACCTGTTTGCCTGCTTGACAAGCTGCAAAAGGTCTATCTTTTTTGAAAAACACATTTGTTAGACCTAACACATGTTCTCCCTTTAGAAGTTTATGGAGATTCTTCATCCCAACATGTGCTAGACGGCGATGCCACAGCCAGCCCATGCTAGTCTTAGCAATTAAGCATGCATCTAGATCGGCCTCCTCTTTCAAAAAATCCACTAAGTAGAGTTTGCCACCTAGTACACCCTTAAAAGCTAGTGAACCATCACTCCTTCTAAAGACAGACACATCTACATTTGTAAATAGACAATTATAACCCATGTGGCATAATTGACTAACAGACAGCAGATTAGAGCCTAGCGACTCTACTAGAAATACATTAGAGATAGAGTGCTCATTAGTGATGGCTATCTTGCCTAAGCCTTTGACCTTGCCTTGATTCCCATCTCCAAATATGATTGTATCTTGGGAATCCTTGTTCTTGACGTAAGAGGTGAACATCTTCTTCTCCCCCGTCATGTGGTTTGTGCATCCGCTGTCGATAATCCAGCTTGAGCCCCCGGATGCATAAACCTGCAAGGCAAATTAGACTTGGGTTTTAGGTACCCAACTCTTGTTGGGTCCTACAAGGTTAGTTATAATAGTCTTTGGGACCCAAATGCAAGTCTTGTCTCCCTTGCACTTGGCCCCTAACTTCCTAGCAATTACTTTCTTGTTCTTACAACAAATTGCAAAAGAAGTATTGCAAGCATGGAAAATTGTAGAAGGTTCATTACATACTTTCCTAGGCACATGAGCAACATTTTTCCTAGGCATATTTCTACCATGCACAAAAGAAGAACTTGAAGCAATCATAGCATGTGAATCATAATCATAACTCCTATGAGCATTTCTAGAAAATTTTCTATCACTATAGATGAAAGCATGATTCCTTTGAGCACTATTAGCCATAGGGGGCCTTCCCTTTCTCCTTGGCGGAAATGGGAGCCCTTTGACTTGTTAAGTTCTTGGCTTCCTTTCGAAAGCCAAGCCCATCCTTAATAGAGGGGTGTCTACCAACAGTGTAGGCATCCCTTGCAAATTTTAGTTTATCAAAATCCACCTTGCAAGTCTTAAGTTGAGCATTAAGACTTGCAACTTCATCATTTAATTTAGTAATGGATGCCAGATGTTCATTACAAGCATTAACAACAAAATCCTTGCACCTATTACAAATTACGACATATTCCACACATGAACTAGACTTATTAGCTACTTCTAACTTAGCATTTAACTCATCATTAACACTCTTCAAACTAGAAATAGACTCATGGCAAGCAAAAATTTCAGAAGATAAAATCTCATTCCTTTTAGTTTCTAAAGCAAGAGATTTTTGTACACTAATAAACTTATCATGTTCTTCATACAATATATCCTCTTGCTTTTCTAAGAGTCTATTCTTTTCATTTAAAGCATCAATCAATTCATTGATTTTTCTACCTTGGCTCTATCTAAACCTTTAAATAAGCTAGAATAGTCTACTTCATCATCACTAGAATCTTCATCGCTAGAAGTAGTATATTTAGGAGTTTCTCGAACGCTTACCTTTTTCTCCTTTGCCATTAGGCAAGTATGGCGCTCGTTGGGGAAGAGAGACGACTTGTTGAAGGCTGAGGCGGCGAGTCCTTCGTCGTCGGAGTCGGACGAAGAGCAATCTGAATCCCACTCTTTGCCAAGGTGTGCCTTGCCCTTCGCCTTCTTGTAGGACTTCTTTTTCTCCCTCTTCCCGCTCTTTTCTTGTCCCTGGTCACTATCATTATCGGGACAGTTAGCAATAAAGTGACCAGTCTTACCACACTTGAAGCAGGAGCGCTTTCCCTTTGTCTTGCTCTTGTGGGGATGCTCCTTGCGTCCTTTTAGCGTCGTCTTGAAGCGCTTGATAATGAGGGCTATTTCATCCTCGTTTAGCCCGGCCGCCTCAACTTGTGGCACCTTGCTAGGTAGCGCCTCCCTGTTGCTTGTTGCTTTGAGAGCAACAGTTTGAGGCTCGTAGATGGGCATTGGGCCATTCAATGCCTCATCAACGTATCTTGCTTCCTTGATCATCATACGCCCGCTTACAAACTTTCCGAGTATTTCCTTGGGCGTCATCTTTGTGTACCTAGGATTCTCACGGATTGAGTTCACAAGATGAGGATCAAGAACAGTGAAGGACCTGAGCATAAGTCGGACGACGTCATGGTCTGTCCATCTCGTGCTTCCATAGCTCCTGATCTTGTTGACCAGGGTCTTGAGCCTGTTGTACGTTTGCGTTGGCTCCTCTCCCCTGATCATTGCGAACCTCCCCAGTTCGCCTTCCACCAACTCCATCTTGGTGATCATGGTGGCGTCGTTCCCCTCATGAGAAATCTTGAGGCAGGGTGTCCCATATTTGCTTGGCGTTGTCCAAGCCGCTCACCTTATTGTACTCGTCCCTGCACAAGGATGCTAGCAAAACAGTGGTAGCTTGTGCATTTTTATGGATTTGCTCATTAATGAAAATAGGATTGTCAGTACTATCAAAAAGCATTCCATTTTCAACAATCTCCCAAATACTTGGATGGAGAGAGAATAGGTGACTACGCATTTTGTGACTCCAAAATGAGTAGTCTTCTCCATCAAAGTGCGGAGGTTTCCCAAGTGGAATTGAAAGTAAATGAGCATTGGAATTAAACGGAATACGAGAATAATCAAAAGACAAATTCAAATTAACCGGTTTCTTTTTTTCGTCGTATTCGTCGTCTCTTAGGGAAGAAGAAGACTCGTCGCTGTCGTAGTAAACGATCTTCTTAATGCGCCTCTTCTTCTTCCCGTCTCTTTTCTTATGACTCAAGCCAGAGTTCGAGGGCTTATCATCTCTTGGCTCGTTGATGATGGACTCCTTTGTCTTGTCGTTGACCACCATCCCCTTTCCCTTAGGATCCATCTCTTCGGGCGATTAGTCCCTTGTGTGAAGAGAATGGCTCCGATACCAATTGAGAGCACCTAAAGGGGGGTGAATAGGTGATCCTGTAAAAATCAAATACTTGTAGCCACAAAACTTGGTTAAGTGTTAGCTCAATAGAATCAAGTGGCTAAGGATCAAGCTCTTGTGAAACACAATGGTCACGAAGAAAACAAGCACAAGAGACACGGTGATTTATCCCGTGGTTCGGCCAAATAACACTTGCCTACTCCACGTTGTGGCGTACCAATGGACGAGGGTCGCACTCAACCCCTTTCAAGTGATCGAATGATCAACTTGAATACCACGGTGTTTTCCTTTCTTTTACTATCTCCCATTCGCGAGGAATCTCCACAACTTGGAGCCTCTCGCCCTTACAATTGATGATCACGAAGAAGCACAGAAGTAAGGGAGGGAAGAGCAACACACACAAGACTCAAAGCATGAGCACAATCACACATACAACCCACAACTTGAGCTCTCAACACAATGCGAGGAGTTCTCTACTCAAATAGAGCTCAAGTCACTATCACAAAGAATCAAATGCGTGAGAATGGAGTCTTGGTGCTTAGAGATGATCAAAGAATGCTTTGGTGACTCCTCCATGCGCCTAGGGGTCCCTTTTATAGCCCCAAGGTAGCTAGGAGCCGTTGGAGGCAATCTGGGATGGCAATTCTTGCCTTCTGTCGGGTGGCGCACCGGACAGTCCGATGCACCATCGGATAGGCACTATTCATGGTCCGGTGTAGATCACCTTCCTAAAATGGCACAGCCGACCGTTGGAGAAATGTAGCCGTTGGCGCACCGTACACTGTCCGGTGCACACCGGACAGTCCGGTGCCTCCTACCGACCGTTGGAGCGGGCCACGCGTCGCCCACGGATTTGACGGCCGACCGTTGCGCTGGCGGCCGTTGGCTCACCGGACAGTCCGGTGCACCACCGGACAGTCTGTTGAATTATAGCCGTACGCCGCCGACGAATTCCCGAGAGTGGCCAGTTCGCCAGAAGCCAGCCTGGCACACCAGACACTGTCCGGTGCACCTCCGGACAGTCCGGTGTGCCAAACTGCGCTGAGTCTTGGCTGCTCCAGCCAATTCTTTCCTTTTTCTCTTTTCTCTGATTTTAGCACTTAGACAAATATATTAGTACACAAAAACCAATGTACTAAGTCTAGAATCATACCTTCTTGTTGATTTGCACTTCATCCATCATTTGGCACATAATTACTCACTCAATATGTGTTGGGCACTTAATCACCAAAACTATACTAGAAATGGCCCAAGGGCACATTTCCCTTTCATAACCTCACTCCACACTAGCATTTGGAATGTCGTTTATTTTGGAGTACAGGTACCATGCGTAGGGGATGAAGACTATGACTCGGACGAGGTTGCCCAATCCGACACTTCAACTCCCAAGCTACCACTATACTCCTCGCCTCTCTAAGTCGAGAGGAGTATAATAAGGTGCAAGGGTTGAAGAGCGCCAAGGAGATTTGGAACGTGCTCAAGACCGCACACGAAGGAGACGAGGTGACCAAGATCACCAAGAGGAAAACGATCGAGGGGGAGCTCAGTCGTTTTATGCTCAACCAAGGAGAGGAGCCACAAGCTATGTACAACCAGCTCAAGACCTTGGTGAACCAAGTGTGCAACCTCGGGAGCACCAAATGGGATGACCATGAAATAGTCAAGGTTATTCTTAGATCACTCGTATTTCTTAATCCTACTCAAGTTCAATTAATTCGTGGTGATCCTAGATATAAGCTAATGTCTCCCGAGGAAGTGATAGGAAAATTTGTGAGCTTTGAATTGATGATCAAAGGCTCCAAGAAAATCATCGAGCAAGGCGCCACCTCAACACCTGAGGTGCAACCCGTCGCATTTAAGGCGACAGAAGAAGAAAAGAAAGACTCTACACCAAGTAGGGTCCCCATCGATGCCTCCAAGCTCGACAACGAGGAAATGGCGCTCATCATCAAGAGCTTCCGCCAAATCCTCAAGCAAAGGAGGAGGAAAGACTACAAGCCCCGCTCCAAGAAAGTTTGCTACAAGTGTGGTAAGCCCGGTCACTTTATAGCAAAATGTCCTATTTCTAGTGACAGTGACAGGGGCGACGACAAGAGGGGGAAGAAGAAGGAGAAGAAGAGATAGTACAAGAAGAAGGGTGGCGATGCCCATGTTTGCCGAGAGTGGGACCCCAACGAGAGCTCCACCGACTCCTCCTCCGACGAGGACGCCACAAACATCACCGTCAACAAGGGTCTTCTCTTCCCAAACGTCGGCCACAAGTGCCTTATGGCAAAGGACGGCAAGAAGAAGAAGGTAAAATCTAGATCCTCCACTAAGTATGCAACTTCTAGTGATGAGAATAATTCTAGTGATGATGAGGATAACTTGCTCACCCTTTTTGCCAACCAAAACATGCAACAAAAAGAAAAGTTGAATGAATTGATTAGTGCTATTCATGAGAAGGATGAACTCTTGGATAGCCAAGAGAACTTCCTTATTAAGGAAAACAAGAAGCATGTTAAGGTTAAAAATGCTTATGCTCTAGAGGTAGAAAAATGTGAAAAACTAACTAGTGAGCTGTAAAGCCCTAAAATGCATAAGGTAAAAAAAATAAATACATGTATTTTTCATGAAAGTGTTTTTGGAATTATTTAATTTCTTTTTTTGTGCATACTCACTTAAGAGAAGCAGTCAAATAGTAAATAAATAAATATAGAAATATGCATCTCATGCTGAGGTTCTTGTAATTATGCATTTGTGTATAAATTTGCGAGACAAGTTTAGGTTTAAAAAAATAGAATTTGAAAAGGAAGGAGGGAAAGAAATGAAAAGAAAACAATATACACTATGAAGGAATATATATACAGGAATAAATATATTATTTTAGGCTAGTACTTTTGAGCACTTGATCCTTGTGTGAAACCCATAAGCAATTTGAATTCAAATTATGAATTCAATTTGAATTCAACTTGATCCTTGGGAATATGAAGTTGGGAGATAGAAATAGAAAAAAAAAGAAAATAATAAGTACAGAAGAAAACCCGCCTTGGGCTAAAACCGTTACCACCGGCCCATAACTTCACTCCGCGCGGCCCATGTCAGCTTCTGGTCTCGGCCCAGTTCACTCCTCGTCCGCGCGCTTGGCTCAACTCCGCTGACCGGTGGGTCCATCTGCCAGCCTCACAGGTTCGGTCGTGTGCTCGTCCGTGACACCGATCCGGGGGACCCGCACGTCTGCCGCTTCACCCGGAGTCCACACGGTACCACTGACTGGCGGGCCCCACGGGTCATCTTCCTCAGGCGCACGCGTCGGCTTCAATGGACCGCGGAAAGCGCGGGCGCTTCACCGCCTCGTGTGGCGTTCTGTTCCGGCGGCTCTGAGGAAGACATCCCTATATAACCCGACGACCTTACCCTCCCGATCGCATAACCCATCTGGAGCCGAGCGAACCGCAGGAACTGTGGGCTGTGAGCACCTCGCCGATAAAGAGAGAAGGCCGTGTGAGGGTGAGCAGGAATGGAGCCACCGTGTGTGGGCTTTGGTTCGCCGCGACCGAAGAACCGGTCTGCGCTCGGCGCTAGCCACATCCCTGCCGAAAGAGAACGAGGCGAGAGAGATAGAGAACGACAGGTGCTGCGGATCTTCATCGAGCGCGGTGTAATGGTGGTTGGACTCCGTTCGTCGCTCGCCGGGGGAGTAGCCGTCGATGTAAGACTTCATCCACGCCATCGTCGGGGGCGCCCTGGCGGGTCTGGGAGCTTCATCACGCCGCCTGGCTTGTGCTCGGGGTCTTCACAGGCAAAAGGATGCCGCGGCGCACAGCGAATTGCTCGTCGAAGCTGTGATTCCGCGCCTCACCGTGGACCGAGTCCTCCTCGCCATCCTTCCTGGTATGAACTACTTCCACTGGTTCGCCGTGTGCGTAGCATCGCATAGCTCGGTCCAATTTGGGGTTTGGCACTCGGGTGGGGTAGATTGGGTGCCTCGCCGGTGTGCTCCACCGTGTAGAGCGCGGCGCCGCCGCCTGGGCGCATCAGGGGGAAGATGAAGGGTGCGTGGCCGTTGGATGGGTAGCGATCGGCTGAGATCAGATTAGTATATACCCCTTCGCCCCATTAAGCAACAGCCGTAGATCCAGTGATGGACGGTTCCATGTGATCGCGCCATTCATCAAATCAGAGTCATTGATCGTAGATCCGATGGCTAATATCACCTAGCGATTCGATTCTAATCTGCGCCATTGATCTTGCATTCAACGGTGCTCTTGGGCTGATACCCCTTCGCGTGGCATATTTTGTAAAGAGCCCTTAGAGAATATAGAATTCAACCCGCCGTCCAGAGCCATATAGAAAGTATCGCAAGACAGTCCTGTTATTTACAAATTAAACCCTGAACTCTTCTAAAATAGTGTCCCCAGTCCACAGTACTCGAATTAAGTAAAATAATTATGAGAAAATGATTTTTAGGGTAAAAACAAATCTAGAATCTTGATTAATTCATAAGTAATTAATGTTAACTCTGTTTTGATCCATTCTTGTTGCATTAGTCTCACAATAATATTTATTATCATCTGGTAACTTTGTTTTGTCATGAAATATAGGTTAAAATGTTGCACTAAGTCTATTCTATATTTAACCACGTGGATCTTCGGAAATTCATAACTCGGTAACCGTAGCTCCGAATTTAGTGGTTCTTGTTTCTACGATCTCGTTACGACCCGTAGAATATTATTACGCAGTTTATTCTTTTGTTTGATGTGATGTTAATTTTGCATATACATGTTTGTCTGTATTGCTACGTTTAGCGGTAAGGACACGTGTCATCTGAAGAGCAAGTTGGTACCTGAAATCTCAAGTGCCAGGCAAGTTGTGCCCTTGATCACTTCTTTTTACCCACTCATGTTCTAATTAATCATAATGATCTGCATAGGTTAATTTTGATGGGACCCAATAGGATACCCTAGTTTGTCTATCTTTATACCTTGTTTACCACCGAACTTTTTAGGTAGTACTTGCTAGTGCTTTATGTGGTTTTGGGTATGAAGATACATTATTCATGATCACACTTTTATTATTTGTTTATTATTACTGTTCATGATAAGATCATTATGTTAATTGGAACATGGAGCGACCACCCGGGAAAATAGTGCTACCACAAGGGTTTAATGGGACGCCCTTGGCTGATTAATTAGGAAAGCTAGTGGAAGACTACCTTACCCGAAAGGGGCAAGGGCAGTAGGGAAGTGGTCAGTGTAGGGAGGCCCTTGGGATGATTTTGCTGCGATGGCGGTCATGCGAGGGGTCCCTACATTGGAGCTTCCTATAAACTGTAGCGGGTTTTCTGAAGCTAGTAGAACTTTGTAAAGGCCTCGTAGTGTTACCCTGCCTCGCCTCCTCGGTAGAGGTGTATGGGAAGTCGTGATCCCTTGGTAGATGGGTAACATGACTTGTGGGTAAAGATGCGCAACCTCTGCAGAGTGTAAAACTGGTATACTAGCCGTGCTCACGGTCATGAGTAGCTCGGACCCTCACATGATTAATTTATGGAACTAAATTCAATTTGTCATATGCATTGCATCGCAGGTGATGTTGTTGTTACTTTTGTTCTACTATTTAATTAGGGTTGGTATTTACTTATACTTAGTAACTGCTATTAAAATTTTGACCAACTTTAAAAGCAATGGTCAACTCTAACCATCCTCTTTGGTAAGTCTTACACTTCACGTGAGCTCCCACCTTTGGCGAGTTCATGCACATTATTCCCCACAACTTGTTGAGCGATGAACGTATGTGAGCTCACTCTTGCTGTCTCACACCCCCCCACAGGTCAAGAACAGGTACCACAGGATGAGGCGCTTGGAGGATGCTGTGATGTGTTCGTGAGAGATCTAGACCGTCGTCTCCCAGTCAACTTTGGGTTGCTGGACCGTTGTCTCCCTATAATGTAATTATTTATTTATTTTGTATAGAACTCTTGTTATATAGTAAATATGTGACATTCGATCATGTGCCATGATTCATCATATGTGTGAGACTTGGTCCTAGCACACCTGGTGATTATGTTTGTGCCCGGGTCTTGGTGCCCCGAAACCCGGGTGTGACATGAGCTAAGCACTTGCCATGACACCATTTATAACCTTAGAATTGAGAATGCTAATTTGATTGCTAAGGTTGAGAAATCAAATGTATGTGATGATTCAATTGCCAATCTTAGAAATGATAATGCTAGTTTGGTTACTAAGATTGATAAATTGAATGCCTCTCTTGCTAGCCTTAAGATTGAGAATGAAAAATTAATTGCTAAGGCTAAAGAATTAGATGTTTGCAATGTTTCTATTTCCAATCTTAGAAATGAGAATGCCATATTACATGCTAAGATTGATGAATTAAATACTTGTAAACCATCTACATCTAGTGTTGATCATGTTACTATTTGTACTAGATGTAGAGATATTAATGTTGATGCTATTCATGATCAGCTTGCTATGATTAACAAAATGATCATATAGCTAAACTAGATGCTAAAATTGCCGAGCATGAATTAGAGAATGAAAATTTTAAATTTACTCATAGTATGCTTTATAGTGGGAGACGCCCTGGCATTAAGGATGGCATTGGCTTCCAACAGAGAGACAATGTCAAGCTTAATGCCCCTCCCAAAAGATTGTCTAATTTTGTTAAGGGCAAAGCTCCCATGCCTCAGGATAACGAGGGCTATATTTTATATCTTGCTGGTTATCCTGAGGATAAGATTAGGAGAATTCATGCTAAGAAGACTCATTCTGTTTCTCACCATGCTTTTATTTATAATAATGAGGCTTCTAGCTCTAGGCGTTCTACCCAAGTCAAAATGTCTAAGAAGAAATCTCCTATTGCATCAAATGATCATAACATTTCATTTAAGACCTTTGATGCTTCATATGTGCTCACTAACAAATCAGGCAAAGTAGTTGCCAAATATGTTGGGGGCAAACACAAGGGGTCAAAGACTTGTGTTTGGGTACCCAAGGTGCTTGTTTCTAATGTGAAAGGACCCAAGACCGTTTGGGTACCTAAGAACAAGGCCTAAATTTGTTTTGTAGGTTTATGCATCCGGGGGCGCAAGTTGGATCATTGATAGCGGGTGCACAAACCACATGACTGGGGAGAAAAAGATGTTCTCCTCCTATGAGAAAAACCAAGGTCCCCAAAGAGCTATCACATTCGGGGATGGAAATTAAGGTTTGGTCAAAGGACTTGGTAAAATTGCTATATCACCTGACCATTCTATTTCCAATGTTTTTCTTATAGTTTCTTTAGAATATAACTTGCTTTCAGTTTCTCAATTATGTAAAATGGGTTACAACTGTCTTTTTACGGATGTAGGTGTTACTGTCTTTAGAAGAAGTGATGATTCAATAGCATTTAAGGGAGTGTTAGAGGGTCAGCTATACTTAGTTGATTTTAATAGAGCTGAACTCGACACTTGCTTAATTGCCAAGACTAACATGGGTTGGCTCTAGCATCGCCGACTAGCCCACGTTGGGATGAATAATCTTCATAAGCTTCTAAAGGGAGAACACATTTTGGGACTAACAAATGTTCATTTTGAGAAAGACAGGGTTTGTTGCGCATGTCAAGCAGGGAAGCAAGTTGGTGTTCATCATCCACACAAGAACATCATGACGACTGATAGACCTCTTGAGCTACTCCACATGGATCTATTCGGCCCGATCGCTTACATAAGCATCGGCGGGAGTAAGTACTGTCTAGTTATTGTGGATGATTATTCTCGCTTCACTTGGGTGTTCTTTTTGCAGGAAAAATCTCAAACCCAAGAGACCTTAAAGGGATTCTTGAGACGGGCTCAAAATGAGTTCGGCTTAAGGATCAAAAAGATTAGAAGCGACAATGGAACAGAGTTCAAGAATTCTCAAATTGAAGGCTTCCTTGAGGAGGAGGGCATCAAGAATGAGTTCTCTTCTCCCTACACGCCACAACAAAATGGTGTAGTGGAGAGGAAGAATAGAACTCTATTGGACATGGCGAGGACCATGCTTGATGAGTACAAGACACCGGGCCGGTTTTGGGCCGAGGCGATTAACACCGCCTGCTACTCCATCAACCGGTTATATCTTCACCGAATCCTCAAGAAGACATCTTATGAACTCCTCACCGGTAAAAAGCCCAATGTTTCATATTTTAGAGTCTTTGGTAGCAAATGTTTTATTCTTGTTAAAAGAGGTAGAAAATCTAAATTTGCTCCTAAGGCTGTAGAAGGCTTTTTACTTGGTTACGATTCAAACACAAGGGCATATAGAGTCTTCAACAAGTCCACTGGACTAGTTGAAGTTTCTTGTGATATTGTGTTTGATGAGACTAACGGCTCTCAAGTAGAGCAAGTTGATCTTGATGAGCTAGATGATGAAGAGGCTCCGTGCGTCGCGCTAAGGAACATGTCCATTGGGGATGTGTGTCCTAAGGAATCCGAAGAGCCTCCACAAGCACAAGATCAACCATCATCTTCCACACAAGTATCTCCACCAACTCAAGATGAGGGTCAAACTCAAGATGATGAAAATGAAGATCAAGAGGATGAGCCACCTCAAGAGGAGGGCAAAGATCAAGGGGGAGATGACAATGATCAAGACAAGGAAGATGAACAAGATCCTAGGCTGCCACACCCAAGAGTCCACCAAGCGATTCAAAGAGATCACCCCGTGAACACCATCCTAGGAGATATTCATAACGGGGTAACCACTTGATCTCGAGTCGCTCATTTTTGTGAACATTACTCTTTTGTTTCCTCTATTGAGCCACACAAGGTAGAGGATGCACTTAAAGATTTGGATTGGGTGCTGGCTGTGGCGGAACCGCCCGAATTATTCCAAGTTAAGTGCCTAAGTCCCGCCTTAGAGGCTAGACCACACTTAAATAGGAATAAACCGTCAGTCCCTCGGATCTCGTCCGATAAAGCCACTTAACCAGGATCGAATACCACTAGCTCACACAAAGGTGATACACAGAGAAATACAATAAAACATAATACCACAAATTTAATAAGTATCATTAGTGCTTACATTATCGGAGTTTAAGAAATAATAACCATAAATTTTAATGCAGCAGAAATAACTAACGGAGAAAACCGAGTGACATGGCGAAGCCTGGCCACGCTACTCCTCCTGGTCCTCTCCTGCGGAAGCAATAACCCTCTCGACCATCTATCCCGGTGGCAGGAATGAAGGCCAAGTCACACCAACAACCAAAGCAAGGAGGTACCTACAAAAATTGTGCCACAAGCAAGGCTGAGTATACTAATACTCAGCTAGACTTACCCGGTGTGAGGAGTCTACTCCTCTACCTCTAGACATGCAGTTGTTTGGCTGAGGGGTTTGGTTTGCCAAAAGCACTAGCTGAGTCTAAAAACAAGTTTTAGCTTTTTAAGTTTTAGTAGAATCCTTTAGACTAGATGTGTACCTAGCTAATCATACATGGTATCAAACATTTTTACCAATCAACATCTTTTGCCAGTCAACTCATTTCCACTTATTACTCAATGTAGCAGCATGGATCAAGCAGTCTCATTAGCTGCGAGAAGCAGACGATTCGAATCGAGTTTTTAAACCTTGCAAGGTAAACTTAAACACACGACATGTAGGGGCACTCCGTCCCCACACACATCAACCGTCCCCATTGATTCCCCGTCAGCAGATCAGGGCTCACCGCCTTGGCGTACAAAGCCTCACTGACCCCGACTACCGTCGTGCAGTGACCGCACTTGTACCCACCATAACCGAAATGGGAGACCACGTCTCAGGTCACGTGAGGGAATATGTCCACTGCCAGGTTCACTCAAGTACTAGGCTTACCGATTTACCATATTTCTCGGCATGTGCTTAGTACGTTCAAACGCTTGACTCACGGTACCACACCTTAATCCTTATTCCAATTTCCATCTCGTAGACAACGCATCCCCATGGACCGTTGTCCATAGACCATCATCAATATGGTATGTAAATGGATACAAGCAATTCCTGACCTCGCGCGAGTGCTAGAAAAATCACTCGACTTCTACCGAGATCCCTAATTAGTAAAGCAGCTACTCGACCTAGCATACTAGTATCCATCTCAATAGGATTCCTGAGATCATGCAACTAGGGTTTCAAACAACTCCTACACTTAAGTGCACAGTACAAACCTACAATCATTAAGTGCAGTAAAATAGCATATATAACGGTTATGCATAAAATCGGGGCTTGCCTTTAATTTAACACTTAGATAGTGTTTGCTGGGGTGGGTACTCGCTTGGCGAGCATCAACTGGTTATGTCCATCCTTCCTTGGTCGTCCACCGGCTACATCTTGTGGGTGGCACCACATCACTTGCACGATCGTCATCTCTCGGTCCTAAATGAGATGCAAGGTGCATATGTATGAATATAATGAAAAATATCACGAGAGATCCCAATACATGATAGCGAACTAAACATTAATTAGTAAAACACTGCAACGACTATACGCACGCGCTAGCTAGTCATACGTTATCGACGTTCATCCTTAACACCATTAAAAAGACGACGACATTTTAGATACTAACGCAACACAATAATACATCACAATTAACTAGAGAAAGAAACGTATAAAACATGGCACATATGTTATCTCTAGCTTAACCATGGCAAGTCTACATTACTTAAGAGCAACCAAACATTTTTTAGCGAGAAGGGTGAACTAAACAATCAAAAGCGCACTAGCAGAATTTTTGGACAGCAATAAAACACTTATTTGTTTTAATCATAACTTTTCAAATATTAATCCGAAAATACTAGGACTTTCTGAAAAGCTTAAAAGGTGAACTACAACTTTGGTATTGTCATCACAACATGATTCAACACTTAGCAAGGTCAAAAAGTGCAATCACAACAGCTCTGTCCAGATTTGGACAGATTCAGACTTGCAACTTCAGAAATTCACAACTAAAGATTCAGACATGCAAACAAGGTGATCCTAGACTTTATGGAAAGCTAATTAAATGTTCTACAAATTATTTATAAACATCACTGGCTGGTTTACATGTATCAAGGGTAAAATACACTATGAAGGCTGTGCTGTCCAGAACTGGACAGATTCAGTCTTCAGACTTTAAACATCCATAACTTAATCTTTAGACCACCAAAAATAGTGATCCAAGACTTTTTGGAAAGCTCAGCAAAAGCACTACATAACTTTTATAATCACCAAGAATTGATTCTAGGTTTATGCAAACCAAACGTTACAGTTTTCAAAATATGTTCTGATAGTGGACAGAACACAGCAATCAGTTTGTAAAATTCATAACTCTTAAACCGTCAGGCCTTTAGTTATGAAATTTTAACACAAGCAAGATACGAAAAGACTCTACAACTTTATTATAATTGACAAGGACTGATTCTAATATTAACTTAAGCAAACAATGCAGTTTCTGAAATCTGTACAGAATTTGGACAGATTCAGTTACTGAATTTGTAAAAAGCACAACTCCTAAACGGTCAGACCTATGGCTGTCAAATTTTAACACCAGCAAGATAATAAAGTTATCTACCACTTTTCTATAGTACATATCTACAGAAAACACAATTTAGTTCATCAAACATACAGCACACCGAAAACAGTACGTGCAGCCCAAAACAGCAATCAATACAGTTCAGCTTCTATGCAATTCAAGAATTGCCGCGTTCTAGAGACTTGGATTATTGTAACACTTCTGACCTTTGTTAGAGTTAAAATAACCAAGTGAGAACTAACAAGTAGACTTACTAAATTTTTACTCAAGTCATTTCGTGCCTAGAATTACTATACATAATTAACAACGCATTCATCACAATAGTCAAACTTGGTATATAAGTATTTCAAAGCGCTTTTTACCCACTAGTTCTCATTTTAGCTTAGACACCACATGAGCGCTACTACTTTTTATCCGCGACCGTAACCAGACACATTTAGAATACAACAAGCAAATTATCGTGGCTACGACCTTAACCAATTCATCGAACAATTTGGCTAACTAGAGTAACGACACGGTCCGTTCGACAGCATACACGTCGGCTTGTCTATTACTATCGCAATCCGAGACACAACATATATATAACAAACGCTTAACGAAATCGACTCCTATTTAATACGAGTTGGCTAATCACAGTAGAAGACTCAGCGAACCATTTAGACATTGCAACTCAAAACATAGGTGGGAGCAAGTTACTTAATGTTTCTTAACCTTTTCTCAACTTAAACTGGACAACACACAAGTCACTTAAAACATCATATTTTAGGAGGTCTAACATAGAGGCATTAACACCTGGCATAAAACTCTGTAAGACTTACATTGGCTACTAAGGGACCTAAAGCACTTATGTGCATATGGTATCGAATTGTTCTCCAATTTTAACCAGGACTGACTTATGAATGCTACTTGCTTCCAATAATTATTGGGCTGCGATAACGCTCATATAAGACCTCTAATCGATCAACCAGACATTTATTTATCCAATGGGAATGGAATGCGATACTTGACCAAGCAATAGGGGTGAAAACGGGCCGGGTACCCGGTTCGGGTACCGGATACGGATATTAATTCGGGACGCTTTTTCGGATACGAATACGGGTATTTTTAAATTCGGGACGGATACGGATACTACCCGAATGAGATGTCTCCGGATACAGGACGGATACGGGATGCCTATTACCCGGCAAATACCCGGAACCTGCGGGCGGATACGGGTACCCGGCGCCCGGGTATCCGGTACTATTTTGGCCCAATACAACACAAGCCCAAGTGTCTCGTCCACTAGCAGCAGGCCCAAATTCCAAATTGAATCCCGCATCCAGCCAAGGGCAAAGGCCACAGCCTGTCAGCCACTCAGCCCCTGCATCAAAGCGGCAAGCAGCAAAGGCACTTAGGCACAGCCGCGGCAAGCAGCAAAGGCACAGCCGCCGCACAGGTGATGCCCTAGCCTTGCATCTCGGCATCGACGCGCCGCCGCCCTGCCTCTAAGTGCTGCTGATCCCAAGTTCCCAACACGGCAACACCGCCGTCCGCCGAGCGGCCGAGCCCTGCCAGGCCACGCGCCGCCGAGCCCTGCCAGGTATTCCGTATTCGGTATTTTGGATCTAGGCGCTATTATATGTTAGCTACTTTATGTTTAGATACTTGGATAGTTGATTACTTGGATTTATGCCGATACTGGTATGCTGCTTGCTTGTGCAAATTTCGGGGCCCAGCTCAGTTAACCCACAGACGACCGACCGTGAAGCACTTGTCACCTACGTCGCAGGATGCAGCCGCCCCACGCTGGCGCATCTGGTCCCAGCACTGGGCACTCGCCGGCGACCGCTGTCACCGGCTCATCGTCATTGGCTCGTCAACAGCAGCAGATAGTGGTGCCTCACACCCGAACCCTCCCTCCATGGCCCCGTCATGAAGCCCATCGAACTATTCAAAGGTACTATTGTTGCTTTCTAAGTTTTCTGGACAAACATGTATGTGATTAGCATGATTTGTTAACTATCAATAAATTTGATCTTATCATTATGATAAACAATAACAGCGCCATGGATGTGGATGATATTTGTGATATTGACAACAATGTGTCCAACGAAGATGAAATACATGGTGGACGCGTGGTTGATGCCTATTCTTTCCACCCTTGCTCGTGATGTGCTATCAATGCAAGTGTCAACTGTTGCTTCAGAGTCTGCATTTAGCGCTGGTGGACGCATGGTTGATGCCTTTCGTTCGAAGCTTAAACCTGAAATTATTGAGGCCTTGGTTTGTACTAAGGATTGGAAGCTTGCTTCAGATAAAGGTTTTTATTTTCTTATACATGTCTTCTTTTATTTCTTTATGACTAAATGAAGATGGCTACTAATATGTTTTATTGTTCTCTATTGATTTCAGATTTGGAGTGTGAAATAAAAACTATAAGTGAAGCTATGGATGCCGTGGAGTTGGACGATGAAGCTACGAGTTGAGATCTTCAAGCAACCATGAATTGTTTCAGTGAAAGGTTTCATTTTCTTGTACATGTGTTCTTTTAATTGTCTATGACTAAATGATGATGATGTCTATTGATATGTTTTGGTCTTCTCTATTAATTTCAGATTTGGAGTGTGAAATAAAAACTATAAGTGAAGCTATGATGCCGTGGAGTTGGACAATGATGTTGCGACTTATTGCTATTATGTTGAACTATCTTGTGCTATGTTGGACTCTTATGTGATGTGAACTTATTGTTATTGTATTTGAACTATTGTGTTAGACCATATTGCGTTGCATTATACGAACTTATTGCTATATTGTCATGTTGGACTATTGTGTTGTATGAGTAAACTTATTGTTATATTGTAATGATGGACTATTGTGTTGTATGATGTGAACTTTGCTATATTGTCATATTGGAGTATAACTATTTTATACAGTTATACACCAACTGAATTATAGCGAATGATAATCAATGTATGCATTATCCGATATGTACCCATTATCCGCATGTATCCGGCTACACAATATCCATATCCGTCTCTTATCCGCCCGAATAAATACCCGGTCTCTGTATCCGTATCCGTCCCGTTTCTAACTATCCGTATCCGGTCCCGAATCCGGTTGAAATATATTAGGGTAGGATACGGGAAGACCTATTATCCGTCCGTATCCGCCCGTTTTCACCCCTACCAAGCAAGGCATCAATCCGCCATACAACAGAAACCATACCGACACCGATGGACTTTTACTAGACTCATCATGCGCATAACCTTGTCTCGCATACAACCATATGGTGGCGTGCACTCGAGACATTTCAATCAATGTGGCGCGACCACTAATATATGAACTCTGATACTCATGTTTTAATAATTTATCCTCTATGCAACTAGCATTTTCTAAACTACCCGTCACATCAATAAATATACTCCCTATATAATCATGAATTCCATCACATTGCATAAAACAATTATAGTTTTCACATTAAACAACACATCACATGTTTTCCGATCAAAATAAAAATATCTGAGTTCTTCTCTACTTCATTTTCTTTCGCCACGAACTTCAATCCATACCAATACAGTTTTTAAACATGCACCACCTCGACCAAAACATAATTAGACAACTACAAATCGCATACATCACATAACCTTTTGTTCTCCAATCGCAAACACGATCCTACCAATGCGCATAACCGAAACGTTTTACACACATCCATTCAAAATAATTAATCGAGTGGATCGAGAGCGATATGCATTGGCTCACCATAAACAAACCCAATCGGTGTTTGTAAGGACGATGGCGATTTCGATTTGTGCATCACTCCGAACATCCGACGAGCATTGACGACTTGCCTTCTTCTCCACGCAAAACATGGGGTTCCTCGCCTCCACAAAATAAAACAAAACAGCACATATACACAATTTAATCACCGGAGAACAATGTTGATGTGGAATCAAACAAAGATCATCGTCGTCTCACCGGGGTGAACGGCGTCGATGTTGGGGCTGCGCAGATCCGGCGAAGTGGGACGCGTAGACGGTCGAACTGCGCAGATCAATGACACGACATGGGCTGTCCCCAAACACCAACGCGACGGCGTGGGTCGGGACTGCGCAGATCGAGCGAAGCACGCGATGCGGAGGGGATCCGAGGCTGCTGTTTTGGACCGGCATTGCTGCGCAGAGAACTTGGATGCCATGGCGGCCGGCAGAACAGGGGTTCCTTGCTGTCGCACTAGGGGAAAAGGAGGTAGGGGGCGAGCAGCAGCAGGGGAGAGGATGGTGCTGTCCTTGGCTGGGAGAGCTTGCGCGCACTGCCCTGATGCCGGTCTGGAACAGAGAGGAAAAGAGGAGGGCGCCGTTGGGGAGAGGAGGAAGACAGCTTGGGGAAGATTGCAGGGGGGCGCTTGGTAGAGAGAGAGGAGCAGGGGTGAGCTCAAGGCGCTCCTGGCCTGGGTGTTTCCTGGCTGGGCAGGGAAGAGAAGGGGGCGCCATGAATGGGGAGGAGCTGAGCTCGTAGGGAGGGCTGGCGGCCATGGAAGTCGCAGGGGCGCCATGGGAGGTGGAGCGCAGAGCTGCAGCTGGTCCTGCCTAAAGGGAAGCGAGCCGGAGGAGGGGTGCGCGCGTCCAGGTGAAGAAGGGGGCGACCACAGGGCACCAGGGAACAGGGAGTCGAGCGCCATGGGGGAAGCTCGCCTGGGCGCCTGCCATGGAGGAGCTTCTGCGCGGCGTCCAAAACAGGGAAGGTGGAGCTCGCACCCATGGGAGAAGAAGGGCAGGGGAGGGAGCATGCTTGGGCGCCGGCTTGAGGAAGAAGGGCTTGGGCGCCATGGCTGGGGCGCGTGGAGCAGGGCTCGCTGGTGGCTGCTGCCGCCCTGAGCAAGGAGGAAGAAGGTGCGTGGGAGAGAAAGGAGAAGAGAGTGGCGGCTGGAAATTTTTGAAGGGTGGGAGTGGAAAATTTCCAAAAGAGCACCCCTATTTATAGAAGCAACCCTAGGGTTAGGGTTCCCTTAGTGGGCCTAATGGGTTGGGCTAGAATGGGCTTGGCCCAAAACACTTAATCGGGCTGCGCTAAAATATTTCTCGGAATAAAATGCTCTCGCGGAAGTCGTCTGTGTAAAAACAGAACGAGCTGGAGTTCGGACGAACGGAAGATTGAGCGATTAATTCGATCGAGAGATTGATTTGAATTTGCTCGGAAATAATTCCCTACGTGTGATTCGAAAATAAATCGTCCTGAGATTTGATCGGCATTTGGATTTTTAGTCGGAGAAGGTGAATCGTGGCATTTTAAAATCGCTGTCGATACGGGGTTTTGAATTCGGTTCGGACATGAGATATTTAGCCGAGTCGGATAAAATTGATTAGAGGATGACATATTGAGTATTTCTTTTGAGAGTACGGATTCGGATTAAAATAGTCGAACATCGATCGAAGTTCGAGGAATTAGATTCGGGCTCAGATCAGATAATAGTCGTCGAGAGTTTGATTTAAAGAGCTTCAGATGAGATTTAAAATTCGAGAATGATCTTCGAGTCTGCATGAGTTCCGAGAATTAAAAGTTTTAACACGCTCCAAAATTGGCTGTTTCTCGCGATCGATTAACTCTAAATTCGGTGAACTTCCGAGAGAAAGTCTGATAAACAGAGATAGGCACGATCGAGAAATAGAAATTTTTACTGAGCATCCAAGATTAGGATTAATCTTCCGACGTAACACGAAATAGACACCTGGGGTGTCACAGCCTTCCCCCCTTAAAAGAATCTCGTCCCGAGATTCGAATGAGGATCTTTAAGGGTGGAGAAGCATGTAACTCCCAGGCTGATGGTTGATGCAAATTAATGAGAGGGTATCTGACAAGATACTGAAGATAGGTTTGGGTAGAACATCGCGACATATTGAGACAAAATGCAGCGACCACTCTGAGAGAATGCACACAAAAGATAGCACATCAGTATAGTCTCGTAATGGATCACAACTATTAACAACGATACCAGCGCGTGCCGAGCAGCTCAACCATGTGTGCACCATAGTAGGCTCTCGGTTTCGTCGCGGCACCATCAGTTGTTAGCCATAATACCATTACCAAACACAACCAATGAGAAATCCACATAGCACAGATGGATGGAGCCCATGAGAGTATGGCTCAGAAAATAAGAATGCGACCAAAGTTGAAGCAAGGGTTGCTGACAAAAATAGCATCACATGAGAATTTTCTTCAACTCAGAGAACTATTTCTTGATCATCACGGAGATTATCAGATCAGATATTAGCACGAGATTTGATATGAAGATGAACCGACCATGAGATCAAAATAGATTGTTGAGCTTTTAGAGACATGAGAGAACCAAGGACAACACTGAAATCCATTGAACTAAATGGATACACTGATTAGAGGTAAGTTGATAAAACAAGCGTCATGACCCTCGGAGAAGGGGGTATGAGAATGACCAGAAATGAGAGATTTTAGGCAAATCAACATCCGATACTTGAGAACAGGTTATAGCAGATAACCAGATAACGAGGCAGAATCGATGAAGGATCTAGGGATTCGGATGATAAGCCACAACATGGTTCATAAAGGTAACGATTTACTAGATCCAAGTGAAAAGAGAGGCAGTCGCATGAGATCGCTTAGGATGAGCAGCAGAAAGGTTATGAAGATTCGGGATAGGATCTATAGAAAGAAACATGGCCTTGATAGGGTTTGTGCAACTAGACACCAAACAACAATTTTTTTGGACACAACAAGTGCACAAGGAAGCTTTAGGGTGAACTAGTGGTCCAGCTATGGGGTTCTATAAGCTGTGCAGGTGTAAATTCAAGGGTGAAACACACAAGGGTCAGAAAATACCAACACGAGCATGCGATTTGTTTTTTTTAAGGGTTTCACTTGCTAACCACTGGGTTGTTTGGATGGGGGTCTTTTTATGAACAGAACAAGCAAAAAGGACTGAACAACCATCGTACCTTCTAGATAGCAAGGCAAGAGAAACACATAACACGCCCTAACAAGTCTTACCAATCTAACACGAGGTAAGGCATTTCTAACATAGCAGTACATCACATCATCCACAAGTTTTTATTATTGGAATAAAGGTGAGAGAAGCATGTTGATGCATAAGAGACAATTATAATGCGACAATCATGATGCATGCTCATCCTAGTCGTCTTCTCAGACCTAACTAATTTTTCGGATGCTTCTACAGCATCCTTATTAATAGTAGTAGTAGCCTTTATGGCCTATATAAATATAGCCACCTATCTACCCATCTATTTTCCTAAGGCTTCACGTCCTAGGTCTATCCTGATCGTCCTGACGATCTATCCAACATTGGTTTCTAGCAAGTTTTACTTTTAGAAAAGGTTGGTAATCATGACTTATAGACTTCTCTGTACTGGTATTTGCTCCGATACCAGCTGTGGCGGAACCGCCCGAATTATTCCAAGTTAAGTGCCTAAGTCCCGCCTTAGAGGCTAGACCACACTTAAATAGGAATAAACCGTCAGTCCCTCGGATCTCGTCCGATAAAGCCACTTAACCAGGATCGAATACCACTAGCTCACACAAAGGTGAGACACAGAGAAATACAATAAAACATAATACCACAAATTTAATAAGTATCATTAGTGATTACATTATCGGAGTTTAAGAAATAATAACCATAAATTTTAATGCAGCGGAAATAACTAACGGAGAAAACCGAGTGACATGGTGAAGCCTGGCCACGCTACTCCTCCTGGTCCTCTCCTGCGGAAGCAATAACCCTCTCGACCATCTATCCCGGTGGCAGGAATGAAGGCCAAGTCACACCAACAACCAAAGCAAGGAGGTACCTGCAAAAATTGTGCCACAAGCAAGGCTGAGTATACTAATACTCAGCTAGACTTACCCGGTGTGAGGAGTCTACTCCTCTACCTCTAGACATGCAGCTGTTTGGCTGAGGGGTTTGGTTTGCCAAAAGCACTAGCTGAGTCTAAAAACAAGTTTTAGCTTTTTAAGTTTTAGTAGAATCCTTTAGACTAGATGTGTACCTAGCTAATCATACATGGTATCAAACATTTTTACCAATCAACATCTTTTGCCAGTCAACTCATTTCCACTTATTACTCAATGTAGCAGCAAGGATCAAGCAGTCTCATTAGCTGCGAGAAGCAGACGATTCGAATCGAGTTTTTAAACCTTGCAAGGTAAACCTAAACACACGACATGTAGGGGCACTCCGTCCCCACACACATCAACCGTCCCCATCGATTCCCCGTCAGCAGATCAGGGCTCACCGCCTTGGTGTATAATGCCTCACTGACCCCGACTGCCGTCGTGCAGTGACCGCACTTGTACCCACCATAACCGGAATGGGAGACCACGTCTCAGGTCGCGTGAGGGGATATGTCCACTGCCAGGTTCACTCAGGTACTAGGCTTACCGATTTACCATATTTCTCGGCATGTGCTTAGTACGTTCAAACGCTTGACTCACGGTACCATACCTTAATCCTTATTCCAATTTCTGTCTCGTAGACAACGCATCCCCATGGACCGTTGTCCATAGACCATCATCAATACGATATGTAAATGGATACAAGCAATTCCTGACCTCGCGCGAGTGCTAGAAAAATCACTCGACTTCTATCGAGATCCCTAATTAGTAAAGCAGCTACTCGACCTAGCATACTAGTATCCATCTCAATAGGATTCCTGAGATCATGCAACTAGGGTTTCAAACAACTCCTACACTTAAGTGCACAGTACAAACCTACAATCATTAAGTGCAGTAAAATAGCATATATAACGGTTATGCATAAAACCGGGGCTTGCCTTTAATTTAACACTTAGATAGTGTTTGCTGGGGTGGGTACTCGCTTGGCGAGCATCAACTGGTTATGTCCATCCTTCCTTGGGTCGTCCACCGGTTGCATCTTGTGGGTGGCACCACATCACTTGCACGATCGTCATCTCTCGGTCCTAAATGAGATGCAAGGTGCATATGTATGAATATAATGAAAAATATCACGAGAGATCCCAATACATGATAGCGAACTAAACATTAATTAGTAAAACACTGCAACGACTATACGCACGCGCTAGCTAGTCATACGTTATCGACGTTCATCCTTAACACCATTAAAAAGACGACATTTTAGATACTAACGCAACACAATAATACATCACAATTAACTAGAGAAAGAAACGTATAAAAACATGGCACATATGTTATCTCTAGCTTAACCATGGCAAGTCTACATTACTTAAGAGCAACCAAACATTTTTTAGCGAGAAGGGTGAACTAAACAATCAAAAGCGTACTAGCAGAATTTTTGGACAGCAATACAGCACTTATTTGTTTTAATCATAACTTTTCAAATATTAATCCGAAAATACTAGGACTTTCTGAAAAGCTTAAAAGGTGAACTACAACTTTGGTATTGTCATCACAACATGATTCAACACTTAGCAAGGTCAAAAAGTGCAATCACAACAACTCTGTCCAGATTTGGACAGATTCAGACTTGCAACTTCAGAAATTCACAACTAAAGATTCAGACATGCAAACAAGGTGATCCTAGACTTTCTGGAAAGCTAATTAAATGTTCTACAAATTATTTATAAACATCACTGGCTGGTTTAACATGTATCAAGGGTAAAATACACTATGAAGGCTGTGCTGTCCAGAACTGGACAGATTCAGTCTTCAGACTTTAAACATCCATAACTTAATCTTTAGACCACCAAAAATAGTGATCCAAGACTTTTTGGAAAGCTCAGCAAAAGCACTACATAACTTTTATAATCACCAAGAATTGATTCCAGGTTTATGCAAACCAAACGTTACAGTTTTCAAAATCTGTTCTGATAGTGGACAGAACACAGCAATCAGTTTGTAAAATTCATAACTCTTAAACCGTCAGGCCTTTAGTTATGAAATTTTAACACAAGCAAGATAAGAAAAGACTCTACAACTTTATTATAATTGACAAGGACTGATTCTAATATTAACTTAAGCAAACAATGCAGTTTCTGAAATCTGTACAGAATTTGGACAGATTCAGTTACTGAATTTGTAAAAAGCACAACTCCTAAACGGTCAGACCTATGGCTGTCAAATTTTAACACCAGCAAGATAATAAAGTTATATACCACTTTTCTATAGTACATATCTACAGAAAACACAATTTAGTTCATCAAACATACAGCACACCGAAAACAGTACGTGCAGCCCAAAACAGCAATCAATACAATTCAGCTTCTATGCAATTCAAGAATTGCCGCGTTCTAGAGACTTGGATTATTGTAACACTTTTGACCTTTGTTAGAGTTAAAATAACCAAGTGAGAACTAACAAGTAGACTTACTAAATTTTTACTCAAGTCATTTCGTGCCTAGAATTACTATACATAATTAACAACGCATTCATCACAATAGTCAAACTTGGTATATAAGTATTTCAAAGCGCTTTTCACCCACTAGTTCTCATTTTAGCTTAGACACCACATGAGCGCTACTACTTTTCATCCGCGACTGTAACCATACGCATTTAGAATACAACAAGCAAATTATCGTGGCTACGACCTTAACCAATTCATCGAACAATTTGGCTAACTAGAGCAACGACACGGTCCGTTCGACAGCATACACATCGGCTTGTCTATTACTATCGCAATTCGAGACACAACATATATATAACAAACGCTTAACGAAATCGACTCCTATTTAATACGAGTTGGCTAATCACAGTAGAAGACTCAGCGAACCATTTAGACATTGCAACTCAAAACATAGGTGGGAGCAAGTTACTTAATGTTTCTTAACCTTTTCTCAACTTAAACTGGACAACACACAAGTCACTTAAAACATCATATTTTAGAAGGTCTAACATAGAGGCATTAACACCTGGCATAAAACTCTGTAAGACTTACATTGGCTACTAAGGGACCTAAAGCACTTATGTGCATATGCTATCGAATTGTTCTCCAATTTTAACCAGGACTGACTTATGAATGCTACTTGCTTCCAATAATTATTGGGCTGCGATAACGCTCATATAAGACCTCTAATCGATCAACCAGACATTTATTTATCCAATGGGAATGGAATGCGATACTTGACCAAGCAAGGCATCAATCCGCCATACAACAGAAACCATACCGACATCGATGGACTTTTACTAGACTCATCATGCGCATAACCTTGTCTCGCATACAACCATATGGTGGCGTGCACTCGAGACATTTCAATCAATGTGGCGTGACCACTAATATATGAACTCTGATACTCATGTTTTAATAATTTATCCTCTATGCAACTAGCATTTTCTAAACTACTCGTCACATCAATAAATATACTCCCTATATAATCATGAATTCCATCACATTGCATAAAACAATTATAGTTTTCGCATTAAACAACACATCACATGTTTTCCGATCAAAATAAAAATATCTGAGTTCTTCTCTACTTCATTTTCTTTCGCCACGAACTTCAATCCATACCAATACAGTTTTTAAACATGCACCACCTCGACCAAAACATAATTAGACAAATACAAATCGCATACATCACATAACCTTTTGTTCTCCAATCGCAAACACGATCCTACCAATGCGCATAACCGAAACGTTTTACACACATCCATTCAAAATAATTAATCGAGTGGATCGAGAGCGATATGCATTGGCTCACCATAAACAAACCCAATCGGTGTTTGTAAGGACGATGGCGATTCCGATTTGTGCATCACTCCGAACATCCGACGAGCGTTGACGACTTGCCTTCTTCTCCACGCAAAACATGGGGTTCCTCGCCTCCACAAAATAAAACAAAACAGCACATATACACAATTTAATCACCGGAGAACAATGTTGATGTGGAATCAAACAAAGATCATCGTCGTCTCACCGGGGTGAACGGCGTCGATGTTGGGGCTGCGCAGATCCGGTGAAGTGGGACGCGTAGATGGTCGAACTGCGCAGATCAATGACACGACATGGGCTGTCCCCAAACACCAACGCGACGGCGTGGGTCGAGACTGCGCAGATCGAGCGAAGCACGCGATGCGGAGGGGATCTGAGGCTGCTGTTTTGGACCGGCATTGCTGCGCAGAGAACTTGGATGCCATGGCTGCCGGCAGAACAGGGGTTCCTTGCTGTCGCACTAGGGGAAAAGGAGGTAGGGGGCGAGCAGCAGCAGGGGAGAGGATGGTGCTGTCCTTGGCTGGGAGAGCTTGCGCGCACTGCCCTGATGCCGGTCTGGAACAGAGAGGAAAAGAGGAGGGCGCCGTTGGGGAGAGGAGGAAGACAGCTTGGGGAAGATTGCAGGGGGGCGCTTGGTAGAGAGAGAGGAGCAGGGGCGAGCTCAAGGCGCTCCTGGCCTGGGTGTTTCCTGGCTGGGCAGGGAAGAGCAGGGGGCGCCATGAATGGGGAGGAGCTGAGCTCGCAGGGAGGGCTGGCGGCCATGGAAGTCGCAGGGGCGCCATGGGAGGTGGAGCGCAGAGCTGCAGCTGGTCCTGCCTAAAGGGAAGCGAGCCGGAGGAGGGGTGCGCGCGTCCAGGTGAAGGAGGGGGCGACCACAGGGCACCAGGGAACAGGGAGTCGAGCGCCATGGGGGAAGCTCGCCTGGGCGCCTGCCATGGAGGAGCTTCTGCGCGGCGTCCAAAACAGGGAAGGTGGAGCTCGCGCCCATGGGAGAAGAAGGGCAGGGGAGGGAGCATGCTTGGGCGCCGGCTTGAGGAAGAAGGGCTTGGGCGCCATGGCTGGGGCGCGTGGAGCAGGGCTCGCTGGTGGCTGCTGCCGCCCTGAGCAAGGAGGAAGAAGGTGCGTGGGAGAGAAAGGAGAAGAGAGTGGCGGCTGGAAATTTTTGAGGGGTGGGAGTGGAAAATTTCCAAAAGAGCACCCCTACTTATAGAAGCAACCCTAGGGTTAGGGTTCCCTTAGTGGGCCTAATGGGTTGGGCTGGAATGGGCTTGGCCCAAAACACTTAATCGGGCTGCGCTAAAATATTTCTCGGAATAAAATGCTCTCGCGGAAGTCGTCTGTGTAAAAACAGAACGAGCTGGAGTTCGGACGAACGGAAGATTGAGCGATTAATTCGACCGAGAGTTTGATTTGAATTTGCTCGGAAATAATTCCCTACGCGTGATTCGAAAATAAATCGTCCTGAGATTTGATCGGCATTCGGATTTTTAGTCGGAGAAGGTGAATCGTGGCATTTTAAAATCGCTGTCGATACGGGGTTTTGAATTCGGTTCGGACATGAGATATTTAGCCGAGTCGGATAAAATTGATTAGAGGACGACATATTGAGTATTTCTTTTGAGAGTACGGATTCAGATTAAAATAGTCAAACATCGATCGAAGTTCGAGGAATTAGATTCGGGCTCAGATCAGATAATAGTCGTCGAGAGTTTGATTTAAAGAGCTTCAGATGAGATTTAAAATTCGAGAATGATCCTCGAGTCTGCATGAGTTCCGAGAATTAAAAGTTTTAACACGCTCCAAAATTGGTTGTTTCTCGCGATCGATTAACTCTAAATTCGGTGAACTTCCGAGAGAAAGTCTGATAAACAGAGATAGGCACGATCGAGAAATAGAAATTTTTACTGAGCATCCAAGATTAGGATTAATCTTCCGACGTAACACGAAATAGACACCTGGGGTGTCACACTGGCGATGCAAGAGGAGCTTAACAACTTCACGAGGAATGAGGTATGGCATTTAGTTCCACATCCTAACCAAAATGTTGTAGGAACCAAGTGGGTCTTCCGCAACAAGCAAGATGAGCATGGTGTGGTGACAAGGAACAAAGCATGACTTCTGGCCAAGGGTTATTCACAAGTCGAAGGTTTGGATTTTGGTGAAACCTATGCACCCGTAGCTAGGCTTGAGTCAATTCGTATATTACTTGCCTATGCTACTTACCATGGCTTTAAGCTCTATCAAATGGACATGAAGAGTGCCTTCCTCAATGGACCAATCAAGGAAGATGTCTATGTTGAGCAACCTCCTGGCTTTGAAGATAGTGAGTATCCTAACCATGTATATAAACTCTCTAAGGCGCTTTATGGGCTCAAGCAAGCCCCAAGAGCATGGTATGAATGCCTAAGAGATTTCCTTATTGCTAATGGCTTCAAAGTCGGCAAGGCCGATCCTACTCTCTTTACTAAAACAATTGCAAAAGATTTGTTTGTATGCCAAATTTATGTTGATGATATTATATTTGGGTCTACTAACAAATCTACATGTGAAGAATTTAGTAGGATCATGGTTCAAAAATTCGAGATGTCTATGATGGGGGAGTTGAAGTATTTTTTAGGATTTCAAGTCAAGCAACTCCAAGAGGGCACCTTCATCAGCCAAACAAAGTACATTCAAGATATACTCACCAAGTTTGGAATAAAGGATGCCAAGCCCATCAAGACACCCATGGGAACCAATGGGCATCTCGACCTCGACATGGGAGGTAAATCCGTAGATCAAAAGGTATACCGGTCGATGATAGGATCCTTACTCTATTTATGTGCATCTCGACCGGATATTATGCTTTCCGTATGCATGTGTGCAAGGTTCCAAGCCGATCCTAAGGAAGTTCACCTTAGGGCCGTGAAGAGAATCTTGAGATATTTAGTTCATACACCTAAGTTTGGCCTTTGGTACCCCAAGAGATCCTCGTTTGATTTTTTAGGTTATTCAGATGCTGATTGGGCAGGGTGTAAAATTGATAGGAAGAGCACATCAGGGACTTGTTAGTTTCTAGGGAGATCCCTGGTGTCTTGGGCTTCAAAGAAACAAAACTCAGTAGCTCTTTCTACCGCCGAAGCCGAGTATATTGCTGCAGGCCATTGTTGCGCGCAATTGCTTTGGATGAGGCAAACCCTTAGGGACTATGGCTACAAATTTAGCAAAGTCCCTCTCCTATGTGATAATGAGAGTGCAATCCGCATGGCGGATATTCCCGTTGAGCACAGCCGCACTAAGCACATAGCCATTCGGTATCACTTTTTGAGAGATCACCAACAAAGGGGGGATATCAAGATAGCCTATATTAACACCAAAGATCAATTGGCCGATATCTTTACCAAACCACTAGATGAGAAAACCTTTACCAAACTTATGAATGAGCTAAACATTCTTGATTCTCGGAATTTTGATTGATACTTTGCACACATAGCTCATTTATATACCTTTGATCATATCTCTTTTATGTCCATGACTAATGTGTTTTCAAGTGTAATCTTATGCTTAGTCATTGAATTGAAAGGGAAATGGAGTATTCGGCAAAGACGACGCTTCCACTCAACTCCGTCGGTATTATTTACTCTTTGCCGGTATTCCGCATAGTTCTCCACTTTGATATAATCTTCACTCATATTTATTTGTTTGCCATTGGGGAGAAAGTAAAAGGGCTTATATTTCACTCACAAGTATCCGTTTTTGGCGATTCATGCCAAAGGGGGAGAAAGTGTTAGCCCAAAGCAAAAGGACCGCACCACCACCACCACCAAATTTTAAAATGAAGTTTTCAAATTAATATCTTAATGTGTTTTCAAAAGGGGAGAAAGCATCTTCAAAACTTTGCAAAACCCTCTTGAACACTAAGAGGAGAATTTCATTAAGGGGGAATTTTGTTTAAGTCAAAGGAAAAGCATTTGAAACAGGGGGAGAAAATTTCAAATCATGAAATGCTTCTTTCAATCTTTTTCATGTACCTTTGACTATTTGCAAAAAGTTTCTGAAAAAGAATTTTACAAAGAATTTGCAAAACAAAACTTGTGGTGCAAGCGTGGTCCAAAATTTTAAATAAGAAGAAAACCATCGATGCATATCTAGTAGAAATAATTATTGGTTTCACTCCAAGCAACCTTTACACTTACCTTATGCAAACTAGTTCAATTCTGCACTTGTATTTTTGCTTTGGTTTGTGTTGGCATCAATCACCAAAAAGGGGAAGATTGAAAGGGAAATAGGGTCAAACCTTTTCCTACATAATTTTGGTGGTTGAATTGCCCAACATAAACAATTGGACTAACTAGTTTGCTCTAGATTATGAGTTCTATAGGTGCCAAAGGTTCAACACAAACCAATAAAAAGTCCAAGAAAGGGTTCAAATAAAAAGAGCAAAAGACAACCGAAGGCTGCCCTAGTCTGGCGCACCGGACTGTCCGGTGCACTAGGGTGGATCCACTCTAAACTTGCTAGCTTCAGGATTTTGGGGAGCCACTCCGCTATAATTCATCAGACTGTCCAGTCTGCCAGCGGAGCAATGGCTATCTACGCCAACGGTCGTCTGCAAAAGTATACAGTGAACAGTGCAACTGCGCGCGTAGAAGTCAGAGCAGGCGCCAGAAGGCGCACCGGACAGTGAACAGGACCTGTCCGGTGTACCACCGGACTGTCCGGTGGCCCCACAAGTCAGAGCTCCAACGGTCGAACCCTAACGGTTGGGTGACGTGGCTGGCGCACCGGATAGTGTCCGGTGGCGCACCGGACTGTCTGATGCGCCATACGACAGCAGCCATTCCCAACGGCCACTTTGGTGGTTCGGGCTATAAATACCCCCCAACCACCACACATTCAAGGCATCCAAGTTTTCAGCCAACACATTCAATACAAGAGCTATAGCATTCAAAACAAAACACAATTAGAGTGAATCAAAATCTCTCCAAGTCCCAATTTCACTCAAAGCAACAGTGACTAGAAGAGAGAGTTTTGTCGTGTTCATTTGAGCTCTTGCGCTTGGATCGCTTTTCTTCTTCCTTCTTTCTTGTTCCCAAGATCATTGTAATCAAAGCAAGAGACACCAATTGTGTGGTGGTCCTTGTGGGGACTTAGTGTCCCGTTTGATTGAGAAGAGAAGCTCACTCGGTCTAGGTGACCATTTGAGAGAGGGAAAGGGTTGAAAGAGACCCGGTCTTTGTGACCACCTCAACGGGGAGTAGGTTTGCAAGAACCGAACCTCGGTAAAACAAATCATCGTGTCACACTCTTCATTTGCTTGTGATTTGTTTTCACCCTCTCTTTCGGACTCGATTATATTTCTAACGCTAACCCCGGTTTGTAGTTGTGCTTAAAGTTTATAAATTTCAGATTCCACCTATTCACCCCCCCTCTAGGCGACTTTCAGTAATCTAGCTTGGTATCCTTCCGACACCCACCAATCTGTAACAACCAACGGGTCCATAATGATAAAAAAATCTGATACATACTACACAACAAGACATGATACATCAATATAAAGCGCACTTAGTTATGCTTGCTTCTGCTGTAGCGTTGTAGCTTGCCTGTAGGCTAATATAGGCCCTGTTTGTTTCAACATTTTTTAGCTTCTGGACACCAGAAGCTGCTGCAAACTACCAAATGCCTAACTTTTCAGTCTGCTTCTGGGAGAGCCACTTTAGTCAAAACCATTCAAAATCAACGTGGACATAGAATCACCGGGTCGTTGCGATAGTAGGAAATCGTCACTTTCTATATCCTAAACCCTATGAACACTTTAATCTTCCTTCGCATGTAATCTTTATGATACTCAAATTCTCTCTATATCAAGATTTTTCACACTGCTAGATTATTAGAAAAAGGTTGTCAGGAAAAGATGAATAGGATCATACTTGTTAGGTGCAAGGAATCTCTACTACTTATTAAGGTGGTAAGGGTAGGCTGCCATTCCGTGTTCTGCCATTCTCATTCCGCTCTCCCCGCAAAGCCCATTCCCATTCCCGGCTACCATTCCGTGTTCTGTCATTCTCATTCCGTCCTCCCGGCACTGTCTTTCTCATTCCCCATCCCACAAAGCTCATTCTCATTCCCACGTGCATCCCACGCCTAGCTAAAATTAAATTAAAAAAACATAAAATGTTGCCCCAATGAGATTCAAACCCGCGACCCCTCAAGCAAATGTGCTCGTAGCTACCACTACACCACATGTGTGTTTATGTCAATATTTGTTACAGTAAAAATATCTACTACATCTCTCCCAAATCCCACCAGCTACCCTTGCACAATGTGTAGTAGTAGATACTTATCAACGAGATTACTGAATTATATTTTTGGACGGAGGCAGTAGTATTTAAAGAAGAGCCTTGCATGCAATTTCTTTTGTTTTTATAATATTTTCAACTTAAATTCCTTTTTTATATGTGTGACATTTATTCTTCGTAATATTTTTTTCCATTGATCTGACTTGTAAGTTATTTTCATAAACCAACGCCAAAGATGAATCCATGTTTCTTACTTGAAAACCCGAACAAACACCATTGGCAGGAGGCACTCGCGTTGGCGTTGCTCATCGATGATGAGAAGAAGCTTGGTGACTGCCAGTTCGACCTCTGGAAGCAGTCCTACGTGTCCGCATGCACCGCTGTGTTCGGCAAGCTCCGGCGCAGCCGCCGCTTGGACATGGTCCAGAGCGGCTGCACCGCGCTGTCCATCTTCAAACAGGGGGACCTCATGGTCGTCCCCAATGCTGGCGACTCTCGGGTTGTTCTAGGCACCACATCCGACGACGGCGCTGTCATGCCGTCCAGCTCATCATCCATCTGAAGCTCAACCTGCCACGTAAGTCGCTACTGGCCGGCCATGAATTCTTGTGCGCTGGGACGATGACCGTTGCTGACGTTGTGTGAGTGTCCTCGAACAAGATGTATGTAGAGGAGTAGCACATCCGGTGGTGCAATGACTAGGTGTACTACCTCGCTGATGAGTCTGGGGTGCACTTCGTTTGGTAGCCCAGCCAAGAGCCATCGGTACTCGCCATGTCGTGCGCGTTCGACGACTACTATATCAAGGTATGTGGCGTCATCTTGGCGCCAGAGGTGACGCAGAGGAGGACCGACAGAAATGACCACTTGCCATCATCAGGGTAGCTTTTGCGCCGGCCTGTCTTTAATTCTCTTCGCAGACACATACACTTGCCTTTTTTTGTTTAAGCAAACGTGTATGGTGGTGCATACTTGATGACTGACAATATACGAAGAAACTTGTACCGGCAGGTGTGGCACGTGCTCTTCAATGATGAGACCATGCAAATCGTGGCATATATCAAAGTCTATATGATACTGATGGTTGCAATATAATAGTGAAACAACTAAATTAAAATAATAAAATTTATGTATAACCAGGATTACAAATAGATTATAAAATATTTTTCTTATAACAACTTAAGACACATTTTGTATATAAGTTATCGTGTTATTATATGTTCTCGTTGTAACGCACAGACAGACACCTAGTTGATAAAAAAATACTACTAGGTTGGTCAACCACAGGCACAGGACGTGGTTACAAAATCGAAGAAGGCAAGGGTCCAGATCGGAACATCAACCCCCCTGCCACCTCAGCCATAAATAAATCCGTCTCTTTCCCGGCGCCCCCTTCCTCCTTTCTCGCTCGCTAGCCTCGCTCCGCTTCGCTTCGACTTGGACTTCGTCGCGCCTTCCCCGCCAGTCCGCCATCTCCGGCGACCGGCGCCACAGCCAATGGAACCCATGGACAGCCAGCTCACGGCTCTCGCGCTCTCCGACTCCGACAGCGCCTCCGTCGAGGGCGCCGCAGCTGACGCGGCGGACGCCGACCTGCAGGCGCTCCGCCGCCTCTCCGACAACCTCGCGGCGGCGTTCCGCTCCCCAGACGACTTCGCCTTCCTCGCCGACGCGCGCATCGCGGTTCCCGGCGCGCCCGACCTCCGCGTGCACCGCTGCGTGCTCTGCGCGCGCAGCCCCTTCCTGCGCGACGCCTTTGCGCGCCGCGCCGCCAGCGCCGGCGAGGAGGAGAAGGACAAGGACAGTTACATGTGCAAGGTGGAGCTCCGGGATCTCCTCGGAGACGAGGTCGAGGTCGGGTACGACGCGCTGCGGCTGGTGCTCGACTACCTCTACAGCGGCCGCGTCGCCGCCCTGCCCAAGGCGGCCTGCCTCTGCGTCGACGAAGACGCCTGCGCGCACGTCGGCTGCCGCCCCGCCGTCGCCTTCATGGCGCAGGTCCTCTTCGCCGCGTCCACCTTCGACGTCGCCGAGCTCACCAATCTCTTCCAGGTCCGCCTCCATCTCCCCCTTAACTCTCTCTCTCTCTCGCCATCGATTCATGGCGCCTTTTGGCCTTCGCGATTATGCGCGTTGATTGCGGATTTGTTCTTGCCATTAATCGGCGGCTTGCAACGACGCTTTCTATGTCCGTTGCGCGCACGCAGATGCTGCTCGAAGGCGGCAACCAAAGATCACACCCCTTTCGCATACTGTTTTTGCACATGCCACTCGGATGAAACATCTTTTGCTTTTTTTTCCACTGCATATGCAAAATACTGCTAACCATCCAAATTTGCCTGTTATAGTGACAGTAAACTCGTGCTAATAGTGTAATCATTGGTAAACAGTTCTGACCTTCTAGATGTAGACTAGGACAAGTTGAGTCGTGTGCAATATCGACAGCTTCTTGCACGTGCGCACGAACTGCGCTATGCACCAGAAGTCATTAGCCAGCTCAAACCACGCACTGAGTCACTGATCCATTAGTCCAAGTTCAGGTTGATCTGAAACTATCTGGATAAATGTACTCTACTGGCTAAAATGCTGCCCCAGATTCACGAATTCACCACCTAACCCAAGATGTGTTGTTGGGTAACTTTCAATAACAGTGATGAAGATATGATAAAGCTGTTTAATATTTCTTGCTTTCAGGAAAAAAAAACAACTTCTTTTTGTAGAATACTGAGTAGAAACGCCCCAAACTCTGCACTATCTATTTTGGGCTGCTTGGATACGATAGTTTACATCTATAATTTTATATACAGAAAGTGTAAACATACAAACAAAAAAAAAGTCAGCATAGTTTTTCCACATTTATTCTTACCGTGCGTATCTAGTATAAGATACGTTGATGCATCCATCTATGGAGCGAGATTCTTGACAAGATACCATCTGGGTCCTTATTTGTAGTAGTTCACACAAACCCAAAAAACTATCTCTAGAAAGGAAAATAAAACGGTCTAAGAATCAAGCAAATTGCTGATCATGAGCTATCCTGTTGGTTATGGTGAAACACCTTGCACACAAAATTTGCTATTTACTTAGAGCTTCACTCCACTATCAAGATTCAAGAAAGTGACACAAGTACTAAAAACCGTAGCCATTAGTGTTTATAGAAAACAAGCAATTAGTTCCACTTTTTTGGTGTCTTCAGTTGAGCTATCGAAGTGGGACCGTAGAGCCAGGTTGTGCTATCTCACCATTCTGGCAAAGCACAATACTCCTTATGTACTTGATTCCCTCTTTCTGATAGTGATTTTAAGCAAATATCTGTAAGGGACCTAGAGCAAATTTCTGGTATATTTACTGTGTATTTAGTTCTTTCTCAAGAATTCCTGATAGGATCAGTTGACATTTAGTGCTTCTTGCTTTCCTCCCCACTGTTGCTTTATACAAGTGACACTGATGTGCAGGCATGGCCGTTTACTGTTCTTGCTTAGTATCTACTACTGTGTTACGAAATTTTCTGTTTTAACATGCCATTACTAAGCCAAGTGGTTCTCTCCGCAGCGGCGGCTCCTTGATGTCCTTGATAAGGTTGAAGTGGACAACCTCCCATTGATCTTATCTGTTGCCAACTTATGCAGCAAATCTTGTGTGAAACTGCTTGAGAGGTGCCTTGATGTAGTAGTTCGTTCAAACCTTGATATGATTTCTCTTGAAAAAAAGTTGCCTCCAGATGTTGTCAAAGAAATTGTTGATGCAAGGGTAAGCCTTGGATTAGTTTCTCCGGAAGACAAGGGCTTCCCTAACATACATGTAAGACGAATACACAGAGCACTGGATTCTGATGACGTGGAGCTAGTCCGGATGCTACTCAAGGAAGGAAAAACTAATCTCGATGATGCATATGCATTACACTATGCCGTCGAACATTGCGACTCAAAGATCACAACAGAACTTCTGGATCTCGCGCTTGCAGATGTCAATCATAGGAACCCAAGAGGTTATACGGTCCTTCACATTGCTGCTATGAGAAGGGAACCTAAAATCATTGTCTCTCTTTTGACCAAGGGAGCTCGGCCATCAGACCTCACATTTGATGACAGAAAAGCAGTGCAGATCTCCAAACGACTTACAAAGCATGGGGATTACTTTGGGCCTACTGAGGACGGAAAGCCTTCTCCTAAAGATAGATTATGTATTGAGGTACTTGAGCAAGCTGAAAGAAGGGACCCGCAACTTGGAGAAGCATCAGTTTCTCTTGCGATAGAAGGAGACTCTGCGCGTGGGAGGCTACTCTACCTTGAAAACCGAGGTAACCTTTGTTTTAGGAAATGTGTATAGTGCCATGGTTTCCAGAATAATTTTTTCAGGTGTGTGGCTGGTGGTATCGAACAGTTAGCACTGTTCTTTGGCAATGATTATTTGAGTGTATCTTCCATGCTTACTTCTGTTTTAATGCTATGCAGTTGCTCTAGCAAGAATACTGTTTCCTATGGAGGCAAGGGTAGCAATGGACATTGCTCAAGTCGATGGAACACTGGAATTCACCCTTGGTTCTAGTGTGAATCTGCCTGCCGAGATACAACGGACAGTTGACCTGAACGATACTCCTTTCACAATGAAGGAAGAACACCTGGCTCGGATGAGAGCCCTGTCCAAGACAGGTGACGCTCACCTTCCCTCTTTGTTTAACCACAGCACTTTATTTTGAGTATACTGCTGTTGGCTTCTTCAACATATCTTTTGTGATGGAAGCTAAAACTTAAGTCTTACTCTTTTATTCAGATATAGTGGTTTACAGAAATCTTGTAGAATGAATTACATCATAAAAATCATTAGATCTGAGTCACTATGTGTGTCAAGGACACTTAAGTAGATATTTGGCGCGAAGGTGGACATTTTAATGTGGTTACATACAGTTTTGATGTAACCTCAGAATTCCTAAACACGTAGTCTTGCATGTCTCCATGGCATGGAAGCTGTAAACACACCGTCACTTTTTTTTTCGTTTGACTGATGGCATGCTGAATTCGGTGTACCAGTGGAAGTCGGGAAGCGTTTCTTCCCGCGGTGTTCGAAGGTACTTGACACGATCATGGACGACGAAGCCGAGATGGCTTCCCTGGGGCGAGACACATCCGCGGAGAAGAAGAGGAGGTTCCATGACCTGCAAGACCTGGTCCAGAAGGCATTCAGCGAGGACAAGGAGGAGAACGACAGGTCCGCGGCGCGGTCGCCTTCCTCGTCGACGACGACGACGACGTCGATCGGGGCCGTCCGGCCTCGGAGGTGAAAGGGAAAACATGCATGGGTTCTGTTTCCGTCCCACCATTTTGGTAGCCGATGCGGTGGCCACATAGAGACCGTAATCATGCTCACTTTTGCTGGCGTATAGCATTAATGCAGAACACGTATACTAACTAACTATATAATATACGAGTAGGTGTAGACCGGTACTGGGGGTTGTAATGGCAGTAGCGAAACATAGTGCAGTGTGGCGTACTGTAGTCGAATTCTGGCGGGCGTGTGTGTCGAGCAGGTAGCTGGCTGCTCTTGATTGTAATGGCGTTTTGAGCAGCTAACTAGGACCCCTCTTCACTTCACTCGAAAAGGGTCTGGCATGGCTTGTGGAATTGTGGTGTGCTGGATAGTGTCAGGTTCAGTGTCACAAACCCTGAAGAAATGCAGACATGTAGTGCTGCATTATCTACCAAGAGCCAAGGGGAAGTGTTTGTCAGCCGTTGGTGTATGAATGGATGGCACGCCTTAATTTCACTTTTTCTACTACGTAATAGCTAGACTGTAATTTTGACAGCTGTAATTACTACCGGGAGTAGCGATTCGGTGCGCTGGATTATAGGAAGAAAAAAAAGTAAAATTCACATCCTAAAACTTGCACTGCTGTCGCATCCTGGTCATAAACAGTGAAAGTGCGCTAGAGCATCTTCAATAAGAACCTTAAACGAGTTTCTTGAAATACAGGGCTGATTAAAAATAGCTTCCAGCGGAAGACCTATTTTATCAAATTGGTTTAGGACTCAATGATTCAGGTCCTAAATATAGTATTCGGCTATTTGGGTCCAATATTTCCCACACTGCGTATCTTCAATGAAACTTCACACCTGCCTATGGTGAAACACTGTGTGCACATCACCTGCCGCCGCCAGTAGCTTCATATACGTGATGGCGTGCCAGCACGTGTTCTACATAGTCACAACGTGCCGATAGTACACCTCGTCCGCAGTACACGTACGAGTTGCTCACCGTGTCCGTGTGCACGGACTCTCTAGAAGAGACTATGTACAGTTGAAGAGAAACGAGAGAGTAGTCCATGTCATCGTCAGCTCAATCAAATCAGCAACCTTCATCGTTCGAGCACGATTGCAATTGAACTCCAGTTCTTACCCTTCGACGGAGACGAATCCTACGACGGTGAGTTAGTAGATGCTGATGGGCTGTTATCTGCAATCACAGTCGTGCTCATCAGGCTTCGCTTTTAGGCTTTTAGCCTGCCTCCGCCGCTGGCGTAGAGCACGATGATGAATTGATGATCAAGCTGGCGGTGTGCACGTCGGTGCCGATGCCAAGGTTGATCACGGCCGTGTGCGCAGCGTAGCCCTCGCCCAGCCGCGCCGCCGCGCGGCAACACACTTGACGACGATGGGGGAAGGGGACGCGGTCGAGGCTAGCGCGCGGCGGCGAGCATGGTGTGGTACGCAGCGGGTGCGTCGAGTGAGAGGCCCGCGTCCGCGAAGCCGTGAGCCCGTGTTGTGGAAGAGGATGAGGGTCTTGGGAAGGGAACAGTGCGTTGGCATTAGCCATTGCAGCTCCTGATGAGCTCACGAAAGGTTGGCCCGTGCCGTTGATGCGATCGAGACGCGACCACTCCATGCAACTTTTACGCTGCAGCCTGCTGGTAAAAAGCCTGCGCCATTTCCTAAATCCGCTCCCGCCCTACCGCCTAGCCTGTTGATGCTACTACCACAGCGCTGCCTGTGAGGCTGTGAGGGCCAGTTCAAGTTGCCCTGCTGCTGCGTCGCGCGGAGACAGCAACGACGTGGTCACGCGGCTGCATTCGCGTCGCTGCAACCTGACCCGACGACGACTGCGTGCCGAGCGAGCATGGCACGCATCTGCTTGGCACCTTCGCCACAGGAAAGAACCTTGTCCAGTCGTCCAGGTACAAAGATGGAGAGAGGGAGCCTAGCTAGGAGGCTCTCTGCCTCTGGCCTCTCTGCTCGCTCAGCAGTCAGCTCTGGCCAGCGGAGGAGAAGAGAGTCCCCGTGACGACCGTGAGTGACCGACCTCTGCCGTGGGGCGCTGGCAGCCATTTGCTTGCTGCCGTCGTTGCGCGATGAGCGCGGATGCAGCCCGGTCCGTGGTCGTTTTCTTCGTCTTCTTCTTCGCCCTGCCTCTTCTCGTCTCCATGACCCACGGTGAGCTGAGGCCCTCCGTTTCGCCTTAAACGCTTCCCTTGTGTCTCTGCACCTGATGAAAGAAGCAGTGTTGCCAACCTGCTATGCAGGCGGCCACCAGCAGCCGGCGCATGTCGGAGAGGACCCGCGCTCACCACCGGTAACGACGACTCCCTCTCGCCCTCGCGCCTCTCTGCTGCTGCTGATACAGTAGTACGCACCTGTGTGTGCGCTGGGAACAAAGAACAACGACACGCGCTGATGATGCTGGCGACCGTGTGTGTTTCTGACAGATCGATGGCGGCGACCATGCAGAGCAGCGGCAGCAGCTTAGCAGGCTGGGCTCCAGGCCGCCGTGCTGCGACCGCAAGTGCGGCGCGTGCGCGCCGTGCAAGGCCGTGCAGGTGCGCGCCGGCGCCGGCGCCGCGGCGGAGCGCCGCCTCCGCCCGCGCTGCGCCAACTACGAGCCCGTCGGGTGGAAGTGCAGGTGCGGCGCCGCCGTCTTCGATCCTTGACGTGGCTAACTGCCCGCTACGTGCGGCTGCCAGGTCCAGCTTCGACCAGTCCATGGCCCTGCTGAATTGTATTCGTCGCATGCACACGCTGGTGACGCTGCTTGGATGGTAGTAGCGAGCATGTGGGTTTGTTTGCGTCTGCATTATTAGACTTGTGCTACACCACACCAGTGTACGTAGCCTGCATACTACTACTCCCACCGCATGTCTATCTGCAACACGATTGTGGGTTTGTGACAATGAATTTTGCTTAGATTTTAAGAGACGGTGTTGTTGGTTAGCCAGTCATATGCTTCAGCTTCTACACTGGCGAAGCAGTTTTCACCGATTCCCCGGCGTTGTTTTGTTGTTCGATACTGTATTAGTTTTGCCGCTGACGATCTCTGTGCAGCTGAGAACCCCCGTCACTCCGTCAGAACTCAGAACAGCAGATGTGGTGGCATTCTTACTGTTGCTTCTTTCATGTAAACCGGAGCAAAACAACTTTGCAGGCATTCCGACCGACCGTGTCCACTGATTCCGATTTATATTCTTTTTATGTTTTATGTATCCATTCCAACATCTTTGCAGGCATTCCGGCGCAAAACAGCCATTGTTTGTAAAAAACATTTTCCTGAATACCACGAAACAACACTAATTCGAGAGTCGAGACGGTGTTCAGAAAATAGCACGTGTTTTCAAACAAATCAAAGAACAAAACCAGTTTCACTAAATGAATTCATAAAACAACACTCTATCTATATTTTTCATTCTTTTTATTTCTTACCTCACAAGTTTACTTAGACCAAATTGTCTCTATCATTTCTAAACATATGCTATTTTTCTGAACGGCGTCTTAAACCAGTGCTATTTTATAGATTCTCCTCAGCATCTTGCCCTTCGACGCCAGCCGCAGAACTCTGCAAATATCTTGTGAAGTAGCATGAGGTGGCAAATTGAAATTTTAAGTCCTAGGCCCTGAATTCTCGTTCATTTGCCGCGTTTTTTCTCGCTGCAGGTCGCAGCACCAATAAGGACACTCCACACGGTCGATCCCAGGTTTCAGATCTCCATACAGATCCTCTGGTGAATGTGGATGTGGCGTGCTACGAAGATGCCAAGAACATGTTCATATATTCCCGCCCTTTTTAGCCTTTTTCTTGCTTGCCGCCGTCCCTTCTGAACCGACTCCTGCTTTTCTTTTTTTCCCTCCCTCTTTCCGAAAGCACCAGCCAATAGTCAAGCTCTTTGTCAGCTCATGCTTGCCGTTGCCGGACTGTTTTTTTTTTCTCTTTTCAAAACCACGGCCGTTTTTTTTAAACGAGTTCGAACTGAACTGACGACCTGATCCTGACGTGCACATGCGTCCTACAGCGAGCGGATAGGAAGCAGACATGCCATGCCACACCCCACACAAAGACAGGCAGCTAGGCTGATCTCTGGCCCTGTCAACCTGCTCAAATTCAGTATTGTATTGTTACAAAAACACAGGGTCCAGGGGCTAAGAGGATTGGTGATGATGCCAGCGAAGTGCTAAGAAGACCAGGCTACCAGACAGACACAAGTCTCTCTCCCTGAGACCCTGACCTTGTTGCGTGCTCTTTCATATTTGGCCCTGCACTCGCCAGGAATCTGTGAGTTCGAGTAGGCCCGCAAAGGGTGTCTCTTCCTCTAGGTCTAGGAGTTTTTTTCCCCTTCTTCTGCTGCTGGAAATTCTATCTAGTGTAGGGGAATATTCACGTAGATAGGTATCGACAGAAGAAGTACTTTTACCCAAGGTAGATGAGGCTGATGATTGTTACTTTAGGTCTGCAAATCATGGTTTACAGGTCTGCATCTGTACTTGTGTATGAATAGTATAGTATAAAATGGACTCGCAGGGATTGCAAGCGGAACAGCTTAAACTCTTTTTTTTTCTTTTTTGTTGTATCTAGAATTTTTTATATATAGCGACACAGTTAAAACAACCATTTCAAAAGCTACCTCTTCCGGCGAGTCACGCGAAGATAGTTTCGGATTTGTTGTTGACAAATCCGCAGACCGGGAAAAAGAAAGGCCAAAACGGTGTCTTTTTCCCTTGACTAGTGTTAGGAATTAAACTCAGGCCAAATCGGATTAGCCTACGCCTATCATGATTCAATTCAAATAGGTTCGGATCTAGAAGGCCTAAGGCTGCCCACAATCCAAAAGGCGTGCCGGTTGCGATGAGGGTCGGACATGCTGGATTCTCATGCGTGCCCAACTGCCCATGGGCGTGTCTGGTTCGGCTTTTTTCTGGCCAGCTTATCTGAAAAGCTGACTGTGGTGAAAAGTTGGCTGTTGGAAAAAACTGGTGGTTAGAATTTAGGTGTTTGGTTCGCCAGCTGTGCAGAAAAGCTGTTCGTCAGAATCTACGTGTTTGGATACAGATTCTCAAATTGCAGATTCTGTTCGAACAAACGATACAATGAAACCCATAACGCAGATAAAGTTCATTACAAAATAATTAGTGGAGTTGATTACATCATAAGTACCGTTACAATTGCACTAAGTCAACTACGCCACTAATGCATTTGCAATTGCATCTCGAAAATCACTTATGTCTAACTCATCAGATGTGCTAGTACTACTCTCACCTGCAGGTAGATCATGACTTAGGCTATTAGGTCCTACTTCATCAAAATCTCTATCGTGTAGAGCACTATCTCTAATGAAGTTATGCAGTGTCATACATGCAATAATTATCTTCGATTGTTTCTCAAGCGAAAATGAAGGGAGACTTAATAGAATTCTCCACTTCATTTTTAGAACCCCAAATGATCGCTCAATAACATTTCGTAGGGATGAGTGAGCATAGTTGAATACTTCTTTACTCCCAATAGGTTGCCTCGCATTTTGCCATTCCGTAATGTGGTACTTCTGCCCCTTATAAGGTGCAAGGTACCCCTTTCTATTTGGATAACCCGAATCGACAAGATAGTATTTACCTGCACAAACTCAAAATACAAATGTTACGTACATGTGACATAAAATAGTATTGTATTCTACAAATGTACAAAATATTTATATACCTTCCGGTGGATGGGGGAACCTGTCCGCATAAGTTATTAAAGTATCCTGTAGTACTCTTGTGTCATGTACGGAACCTGGCCAGCCTGTCACCACAAATGTGAACCTCATATCGAAGTCACATACGGCCATTACATTCTGCGACGTGTAACCGTGTCGGGCAATATATTTCGCTTGTTCCGAAGCCGGGACTGCCGCTGGAAAGTGACTACCATCTATTGCGCCTATGCAATCCTTGAAGTGTGGCCAAAACCTCGCCTCTCGCAAACGATGATGAATCTCGACAAATTGTGGGTCTTTCGGTTTGATTATGTCAGATGACATCTTATAAAGTGCATTAAGGACATCACTATACTTGCGGCTAATTGTTTCCAATGAGTGACCAAATTTATTTCTGATCTGCCTAAACGATTGTGGACCCCCACATGCCCACAAGAATATGCCAAGAGCTTCCATAGTACTGACACCCCTGCTTGGAAGCAGACCATAATTTTGTACCAACGTGTCATGCAATCGTCTAAAAACAGTTCTTCGCATGCGAAACATGTCAAAACAGTCGTTACTAATCTCCAACGTTCTTTGAACCCATTGAATACCAGATTCGACCAATGTTCTTCTAGGAGCCTGACTAAAATGCCTGCCCCAAATGTCTACAGCATATAGAGCAACAAGCATTTCTCCATCTGCTTCATCATGAGATGTGTGTGCATCCATTTCATCATCAGATGTGTGTGCATCCATTTCATCATCGTATGTGTGTTCATAAGGATCACACATCTGCACGGACACAACCAAGAGCCACAATTTCATATGCAACCACAGTTTACAAAACACATATTAAAGAAGCCGAACAGTTTACAGGCATATGAAGTTCACAGATTCACATAGCGCACAAAGTTACAACTCTGATTATTGTAATACATGTTCAACTCGAATATTTGGAAAATTGTTTGAAAGCGAAAATGATACGTACGAAAACTGACACGACATGACGCATTAAGCAGACACAACTAACATAATACTGAACATATAAGCCTCAGTTCTCGGACCAGCAACATATACTAAAACGACATTGCTTATGAAAGCACATAACCAACGATAATAGTTAACATGTAGGCCTCTGTTGTCGGACGTCCACCAGCTAAGTGTTTTTTTAGTTTCTAACGCGTAAGCATTGCGAAGCCAAGCGATTCTTCCTTCTTTTGTCTCCAAGGTTGCAAAAATATCTCTATACTTCTTCTGAATCAGAAGATGAGTCGCAAACAAATGTAGTTCGCTCCCTTCTGGTGATCCATCTTCCTTGATTTGTTGCATCTGCTTTTTAATCTCTAGTCGAACTGGGTCATTGTCAGAAGATGTAACGGACTTGTTTGTGGTCAATGAGCGGGACTCAAAAGCCTCCACAAGTCTTTTCATGTACTCTTCCCTCGAATCTTTTTTCTTCTTTGGTTTTGGGGAATCATGGCGCATCTTACGCTTCCCAGTGGCATTTGTGCAGAGGTCAGGTGTGCTGTTTTCACCCCCACCTAAAGTGTAATCCAAATGATCATCAGAAGATGAATTAACATCCTCCACGCCAGGAACCAGGGTTCTTTCATTTGTGCAGACAATGGGTCCAAACATAACCTTTAGCTCGTCCTCATTCTCTAGGGGGGCTATTTTGAACATAATACAACCTGGCATTGCCTGCACCAACATGGTATTTCCTAGTTTGAGATGGCCAATTCTATTGTTAGTCTACAAAACAAAAAAAGTTGTACTTACTTCATTTTGCTTGGCCCACCACTCATCTGGCGCACTGATTGAACCAGTATGAGGGTCGCGACCAAGACCTGTAGCCCTTTCATTTAGAGTTTTCCACTGGGTGAACATTCTCTTCAACGAATCCCCCTATTCTTCATTTGATCCCTTGTGTAAGTGCGACCAGTGCGTTCCTTAAACTTTCTTATCAGGTTAGCATACCCTTCGGCGTTTAGGAATTGTTGTGGCCTGTTCCGTGCATTGACCTCTTCTACACAAATTTCTGTGTAAATTTTTGTTGCTCTACTATCCCACTTAGCTATCACTTTGCCAGACTTGTCCATCTAGTGCCAAAAATTGTAGATGATTTAAAATATGTATTGAAGTGCAGTGAATAAGGAAACTAAATGAACTGGTAAGGGACCATAATAACATAAGGTAGTACCAGTAGGAGTGGCATTGGGTTTTGTCATAATTACATATACAGACTTAACAAATTCAAGTCCTGATGAACAGAACAGCACAGGGAACACTATAGACCTGCGCATTAACCAAAAGCTCCGATCTACCCCTGCTACCCTACCACCTGAGTCCAAGGTTCACCATGGTGTAACTTAAACCTCATTGTCACTAAATGAAGGCATCTGGTCCGAGTCATATTCTAGACCCCAGAAGTGTTCAAAGTGCTCTGCAAAGTCCCAATCTGGACTAAGGTAGTCGTCCGCAGGGGGTGGTGAGGACAAGGCTGATGGTTCGTAGCTGCTGTCACCCGGGTTGTTAACGTTGTTAACGTTGTCCAAATTCTCTTGCAACACCAGAGAGTCTTGCTCCAGCATGCAAGCTATGTCCTCCAATGCTACACGAAGTTTGGTAGCGTCAAATGACGTCAACCCGCGGCCTGGACGGATTGTTTCCCGAGCTACGACAAATATCTTGTCCGCAATCTCTTGCATCCTTCCAATTGCCTTGTCGGCTATGGAGTCTGCGGAATCCATCTGATGTGGATTTAGGTGGTTAGTGTACTAGAGAAGGGGACAATGTACTAACTTACATGTATTCACATGACACGGGTGGCAACATGAACAAAGTGATGCTGAATAAAGTAACATTGAGGTAATGACAAACGTTCGCGTTGAAATAAACCCTCAACAAATTGACATGGCTTCAACAGATCAATGGTATCCCGCTCACGGAGAACTTATTTAACGAAGAAGTACATATTTACTTTACCTTGCTTGAAGTGGTGGTTACAACCAGAAGAGGAAGAACCCGAGTTGGTGGGGAAATTCTGAAGTCTACATGAGACAACAAAAAAGTTAGTACATCGTTCCAAACAAAAGTATGTACTGAATTAACTGGACATGAGGACAATGTACTTAAATCCAGTAATTCAAACGATTTAACCTCGGCTGCTAACAAAGGAAACCAAGTAACAAAGACAGAAATAACAGTGCAAAACACACAGTTCATGGTTTGTCCTAAATGGTGACCACAAATCGTGAAACTGCTAGGAGTTCAACTATGAACAAACTGAAGTTCAAGCATCTCTTCATACTGCAAATCACACTTGCTAGGAGTCAATACAGGGGGGGATAAACTCTAAACCACAACCGTGGATGCAACCTAAACCCTAATCAGTACATGGAAGACGATTGGATACGTAACAGCAACATAAGAGAGGTATCCAAACGAGGACGTCGTCGACGGTGGTTGAAGAGAGGGGCGGGTGGAGTAGACGAAGAAGGTACCTGGGAAAACGAGGAGATGCGATGGCGGGACGAGTCGCAGCTTGAAGATGCCTGTGGGATTTGTCGAAGGAGTTGCGGATCCGCGGTCACACCCCTAGAGAAAGGAAGGGTCACGGATGCATCGAATCACCACCACGGCGGAGGAGCAAGAAGTCAGGTTCGCCATGGATGACAGGAAAAGGCTTACCTGCGAAGACGACGAGCGCGGCGGCGGGAGATGCGATGGGGGACGAGACGGGCGTGGCGAATGAGGGCGGTTGCGGGAGATGTGATGGGGGCGAGAGCTGCGGCGGCGATTTGCGAAGGGGTCGCGTGACGGCGCGCTTGCAAACCCTAGCGAAATGAGGCCGGCTTTCCGCGGAAGCGTCCGCACACCCGCTTCTGGCGTCGCGTAGGAGGGTGGCTTCTCATCCAAGCGCGGCGCGGATAAGCGGGAGGAGAAGCTGCGCGTTTGGTAGCCGCTTCAGCTTCTGGCGGCCAGAATCCGCCCAGAAGCTGAACCAAACAGCCACCATATCATTTCGTGTTGAGCCATACTTTAAGCTCCTATTTTTAGACCGTGCTTGTACTGATCCAACAAACCGGCTCATATTCTTGTCACTACCCCTTGACCAGTGGCGGATCTAGAGGGGGTTGGATGAGCTCCAGCCCCATGTGCGTGGGAAAATAGTGGATGAGGAAGGGAGAAAGAGGAAGAAGAGAAGGAAGGAAGAGAAAGGAAGAATAAAAGGAAAAGGAGGAATAACGAAGAACGAAGAAGAGGGCGAATAGAAAAGAAGAGGAGGAAGTGGAGAAAAAAGAAGATTATTAATCTTTAACCCTCCCCTTGACAACATTTGTATGTATTCTGATTTCTGAGCTTCATGATTGGATAGATTCGGTGGTGTGGAAGTGGCACACACATTTTTGAAACAAAGCCATGATGATCTGCAAATTTTTAGGACCCGTTTAAAAATAAAGTATTTTTATAGTTTCTAGACAATAATATGATTTATAGAACTATTAAAGTGAAAACTTAAAGAACTTAAAAGAGTACTGATAGTCGCCTAGAGGGGGGGGGTGAATAGGGCGAAACTGAAATTTACAAATATAAACACAACTACAAGCCGGGTTAGCGTTAGAAATAAAATAGAGTCCGCGAGAGAGGGCACAAAACAAATCGCAATCAAATGAAGAGTGTGACACGCGAATTTGTTTTACCGAGGTTCGGTTCTCTCAAACCTACTCCCCGTTGAGGAGGCCACAAAGGCCGGGTCTCTTTCAACCCTTCCCTCTCTCAAACGGTCCCTCGGACCGAGTGAGCTTTTCTTCTTCTCAATCAAACGGGAACAAAACTTCCCCGCAAGGGCCACCACACAATTGGTGCCTCTTGCCTTGGTTACAATTGAGTTTTGATCACAAGAACAAGTGAGAAAGAAAGAAAGCGATCCAAGCGCAAGAGCTCAAAAAGAACACGGCAAATCTCTCTCGCTAGTCACTAAAAGCTTGAGTGGAATTGGAGAGGATTTGATCTCTTTTGGTGTGTCTAGAATTGAATGCCTAGCTCTTGTAAGTGGTTGGAAGTTGGAAAACTTGGATGCAATGAATGGTGGGGTGGTTGGGGTATTTATAGCCCCAACCACCAAACATGACCGTTGGCTGGAGGCTTCTGTTCGATGGCGCACCGGACAGTCCGGTGCACACCGGACAGTCCGGTGCCCCTGCCACGTCATCACTGCCGTTGGATTCTGACCGTTGGAGCTGCTGACTTCTGGGCCCGCCTGGATGTCCGGTGCACACCGGACAACAACTATTCATTGTCCGGTGCGCCGGTATGGGCACGCCTGGCGACTGCGCGCGCAGAACGCGCATTAAATGCGCCGCAGGGAGCCGTTGGCGCCGAAATAGCCGTTGCTCCGCTGGCACACCGGATAGTCCGGTGCACACCGGACAGTCCGGTGAATTTTAGCGGAGCGGCTGCCGCGCGAACCCGAGCTGGCGAGTTTCGGAGACCTCGCTTCCTTGGAGCACCGGAAATGTCCGGTGCACACCGGACAGTCCGGTGAATTATAGTGCGCCGGCTTCCGAAAATTCCCGAGGGCGAAGAGTTTGAAGTCGGAGTCCTCTGGTGCACTCGTGGCGCACCGGACACTGTCCGGTGTACACCGGACAGTCCGGTACCCCCAAACCAGAGGTGCCTTCGGTTGCCTCTTTGCCCCTTTGTTGAATCCAACACTTGATCTTTTTATTGGCTAAGTGTGGACCTTTTGCACCTGTATAACTTATGCACTAGAGCAAACTAGTTAGTTCAATATTTGTGTTGGGCAATTCAACCACCAAAATTATTTAGGAACTAGGTGTAAGCCTAATTCCCTTTCAATCTCCCCCTTTTTGGTGATTGATGCCAACACAAACCAAAGCAAATATAGAAGTGCATAATTGAACTAGTTTGCATAAAATAAGTGCAAAGGTTGCTTGGAATTTAGCCAATATAAATTTTTATATGAATGCGCATGGATTGTTTTCTTTGTTTTTGACATATTGGACCTCATTTACACCAAGAGTTTTGTTTTTGCAAATTCTTTTGTAAATTCTTTTTCAAAGTCCTTTTGCAAGATAGTCAAAGGTAAATGAATAAGATTTTGCAAAGCATTTTCAAGATTTGAAATTTTCTTCCTTTGTTCAAATGCTTTTCTTTTGACTAAACAAAACTCCCCCTCAAATAAGGTCTCCTCTTAGTGTTCAAGAGGGTTTTAAGACATCAATTTTCAAAATACTAGTTGCTCCCCCTTTAGAACACAAAGAGATACCAATTTTGAAATTTACCAATTTAAAATCATCAAATTTCCGTCGGAACCGTGCCCCACGTTTGGAGGTCAAACCCGTGAAATTTGTATATGTGTGGTTTTCAGGCTTAACTGTCGTACCATCGCAGATAGCGTACTCATGTTTTAAACATGTTCCGTTAGTCCTCAGCCACGCTGATCCACTCTACTATGTCCTTGCGCATATCGATATCTCTTGATGTCAGCCACCATATCTAATCACATGGCTTCTCCAGCGGAGCACATGTCAATTTTGTGTTTGCAGAACTCGATCATGTGACCGAGGACATGCTTCGAACCTCAAAAAGTAATAATTAGCGGTTTAAATTCGCTAAGAGGGTTAAAACGAGTTTGTTAATAGACCAGATAATTGTTAGCTATATATCTCTCTCAAACAACTATCAGTTGTTGGCTGCTCTAACCGATCTAACAACTTATTAGTTGACTAGCAATTGAACTCTAGATTTAAAACTAGGATTTATTAGTGTATGACGAGACCGACCGTGAAGCAAAGCACGGTTCAATTTTTGAATCCCAGTGTGTCCTGCAAAGCTGCCCTGTGCTCACTTTGATTTCTCTTCTTTTCCTGCAAAACGTAAGCTTTGAAAACGATTACTACTACGAATAACTGCTCCTTTTTCTGTTGCGCGCTTTCCGGCCAATCCATCCATCAACGTCTTCTCTCATCCACGGAGCACGGAGCGCGCGCAGCCTGCTCTGCCTCCGCCTCTGCCTCTGCTGGCTGCTGCTGACTGTCCGAGACCACAGTGCGCGAATGCATTTGCAACGCAGACGCAGCAGCAGGGCAGGGAAAGGTCCCGGTTTCAGTGTTCCACACTTTCACCTCCTCCACAGTTCCACCAGCACACAGCCATCTGGTCCTGGTCGTCTATGGTGGACCTGGACCGCCATGAATCCCAAGTTCCCAACACACACACAGCCGAGGAGCGAGACGTGAGCACCAGGCACCAGCACAGCACCCGCCCTCCCCCGCCGGCCCGGTTCTCGATGCGGCGGCCGGCGGAACGCGAGGAGTTTTTTTTGTGTGTGTGTGGACTCTGACTCTCCTCCGGTCCCTCTTTCTTTTTACCGGCAGTCAAAAACTACAACTTTTCCTCTCCTATGAATGTGTGTGTCTTGTCTGTCCCGGCCCGGGCGTCCATGTCCATCGGACACGACGACGCCAGCAAAACAAAGGCCACCACAGTAGTAGTAGGAGTAGGAGGAGCGAAGAGAATCCAATGCGATGTGGTGGGAGCTGCAATGGCGCATAGGATCCTACTCAAGTCGCGCTGCACGCTGCAGCTGCTTCCACCAGGTAGCAAGCATGCAGTGCAGCCGCGTTCATCCACGCACGCAAGTGCTGCCTTTTCGAAACCGCAGAATTTTAGGCTGCCGTAATGTGATCTTTTCACTACGAGTAGTAGTAGTTAAATAAAGCGAGTGATTAGTAGTAGAGCGTAACCGATGGCAGCTGTCTGTCTGTGTCAGCTCAGGCCCTGGCTTTTTGCACGCATATAGGAGTAACGCAAGCAGGCAGGAGGCAGCAGCGCACTCTGCATGCTTGGCCCGGCTTCCCTCCATTTCGAATTTCAAAAACCCCAGCGCCTCCTGCCTGCGCAGTGCCCACCCACCCGCTCCCACTCCAAAGGCTCCAAAGCCAAAGCAGGCGCACGCGCCACGCGCACCTCTGTCTCGTCTCTCGCCCAAGCTGCCCTGCTCTCCACTCTTCCTCCCAAAGCCTGCCGCCGCGTGGGGTTGCTTGCTTGCTGCCCGCTCCTCTCCCTGCTCCTGTGTCTGCCGCCCACCGCTTCCGGGAACAAGTCCGGTTGCCGCCGCCGCCGCCGTCGCTGCTCTGTGCGAGAGGAGGGAGGAACGTAGCGGGATGGGAGGGTCCGGGAAGTGGGTCAAGTCGCTGATAGGGCTCAAGAAGCAGCCCGAGAAGGAAGACTGCAAGGTGAGGCGGGGAAAGGAAATAGTTAGTTGTTCTTCGTTTCTCGCCAGAAATAGTCCCCCCGTTTTTACCAACCTTTGTTTTTGTTTTTGTTTTTAGTCTGAATGGTTCCTGTCTGTCTTCTGAGACTTCGTGATTCATCCATGCTAGAATGGAAATAGGCTCAGCTTGAACAAGATTTGATTACCCGTTACTTGTTCGTGTTAGCATAGGATTTGAAACTTTTTTCTACTCCTAGAATGGCAACCCCCCCTGCATCTGATACCGTGCGTCAATGGCCACCAAAAGCATCCCTCGCGGTACTTGTCTGTACTGATACTCGCTTTCTCGCCCCCAGACAAAAATCATTGTGTACCTGTATTTTGTACCGTACCGTATCTGTTCAATGCAAAGTTTTTTTTTCCTTCTGCTCAAGTGTTCAAGCGGAAACTGAAGTCAAAATCAGACCCCTGAATTTTTTCTGGGATTTCTCATCAGATGAGCAACGTTTCCGTTCCTGCCCAGGACAAGCTGCAACTCCCATCAGTCCACGGCGGAGGATTGCGAGGCAAGGGCCGCAGGTGGAAGCTGTGGCGGACCTCCTCCGGCGACCAGGGCTCCATGTGGCGCGGCTCCAGAGGCGGCAGCCAGCGCTCGGCGGCGTCGGAGGCCTCGGACGACGCGTCCTCGGTGGCCGCCGTCCCCGCCGACCCGTTCACGGCCGCCGTCGCCACCGTCGCCCGCGCCCCGGCCAGGGACTTCATGGCCGTCCGCCAGGAGTGGGCCGCCATCCGCGTCCAGACCGCGTTCCGCGGGTTCTTGGTACCCACATTTCCACCCCCGCGAGACACATGACATGATGTTTCTTGTTTTATTTGCGTCGGTACTGGACGGAGGGTGCGAGATTCGTGACGGGTTTTCGCGTCTTTGTTCGTGGTTGCTGAAGGCTCGGCGGGCGCTGCGGGCGCTCAAGGGGCTGGTGCGGCTCCAGGCGATCGTGCGCGGGCGGCAGGTGCGGAAGCAGGCGGCCGTGACGCTGCGGTGCATGCAGGCGCTGGTGCGGGTGCAGGCGCGCATCCGGGCGCGCCGCGTGCGCATGTCCACCGAGGGCCAGGCCGTGCAGAAGCTGCTCGAGGCGCGCCGCACCCAGATGGATATCCTCAGGGAAGCCGAGGTCTCAATTGCCTTCTCCTTTTCTACAAGACGATTCTGGCCTGGTTCTCAAACGCATCGGGTAGAATACGAACAGACCCTCATTGCTGCTGTAATCTCTCTCTTTCCCAGGAAGGATGGTGTGACAGCCAGGGAACACTTGAACAAGTGAGGGTCAAGCTGCAGAAGCGGCAGGAGGGCGCAATCAAGCGTGAGCGGGCTATCGCCTATGCATATTCGCAGCAGGCCGACGGTGCTGCCAAATGCAATGTAGGGATCATCGACACTTTGGTTGTGATTCTGTAGAACTAGCTGTGAATGTTGATCTGAGCTTTGTTCTGCAGCCACCGAAGCTTACTTCCAATGGACTGGTGAACCACTCCGGCATGCTGCTCAAGCACCAGAACTTAGACAAGAGCAACGGCAACTGGAGCTGGCTGGAGAGGTGGATGGCAGCGCGGCCATGGGAGAACAGGCTGATGGAGGAGCACAACTCCAGCTCCCCTGACTTCCGGTCCTCCAAGAACTGCGAGGACTCCTTTGGTGTGCTCGGCGACTTCTCTGAACCGAACTCAGTTAAGGTGCGCAAGAACAATGTCAGCAAGCGGGTCTGCGCAAAACCGCCAGGGCCAACACACGCCCACGGACATCATCAACGCTTCAAGGCCCAGTCGATCTCGTCTCTGAGCACTGAGCTGCACAACGACGAGAGCTCCGCGTCCTCGTCTTGCTTTGCGTCTACCCCTATATCATTCACACTCATGGCTTCGGAGAAGACCGAGGACAGCGTCAGGACGAGACCCAACTACATGAGCATGACGGAGTCGATCAAGGCTAAGCAGAAGGCATGCAGCGCCCAGAGGACGGTGGCGCTGAAGCAGTGTGATGATAGGAAAGCCATGAGCGCCGAGTTGAAGGTCGCTCAGGTGTGACTTTCGTGGAACTCCATGCAGAGATGGAGCCGACTTCGACATCCTCTCTATGCTAGGATGTTTTGCTTGGTGTCTTGCCACATTCTTGAGTGGCTCGGTGCTGCATTCCTGAGTTGTCCTCCTGTTGCTGGGTGTCTGATTGTTCAACTTCTTGTTGTCAGATTGCATCTTTGTTCAGTCATTGTGGCTGCATCTTTGTTCAGCCGTTGTGGCTTTGTCAGTGGTAGAGTCTCTGTAAGATAGTTCTTTGAGTAGACAACATTGTGGATTTCTTTCCTGGGTGTTGATTTCAGGTCAAAAAAGACAGGATAATTTACAACGTCCTGCTTCACAAGATAGCTCTTTGAGCAGAAAACATTGTCGGTACTATGCTGATGCTGTGGTCTTAACTGGAAGCTGGTGCCAGTGTGCTAAACTATTGCAATGGGTTAATTTCTATCTGACCTCATAATGTGAGGTGCTTATAATATATAATGCTCTCTAATGTGAGGCTGTAACAAGTAACTACACTCTATTGTTCTGCAAAACTGGGGTCGGGTCTACAGTCTACTCTTAGATGAATAATTTTTTGTTTGCCCACTGAAACAGACTATCCTACTTGTTGAACTGCTAGCTAGTGGTAAGGAAGACTACCTAGAATTTTTTTTTATAAAAGTTCACAGCCAAATGACACATGGTTATTGATCGCCAAGTTCGAAGACATATCAGCAGATTCTTGCCCTAGTTTGTGGAATAGTTTAAGGCCTTGGTATCATCGTGTGATATTTTTCCGTGTCAACTGCTGATTGGTCTTAAATGACCAGGACAGATTCTGTCCGGAATCAGACAGGACACAGGGTTTGGCCTTGTTTGACCTCCTTGAACTGCTGATTTTTCCCGCAAACTGACAAGGCAACAAGTCTTGGTCAAAGAGCATAGTTGCTCCAGATAACATAGGCCCTACAGACATAGTAATATGCATCGCGTGCAAAAAGAAAAATAACTGGCTATACCTACAAACAAAAAAGGACATAAATATTGCCTTTTTATATAGTGACAGGAAAGCTGGTTCAATGGAACTAACTGCAGGGGCAAAAAGGTATGGAAAAAATCGGAAATCAAAGCAGTTTTCAGATTGAGAAAAAGGCCATCAAATGGACAACTGCATCATCTTTCTTTCCTTCCTTTCTTTCTTTCTTTCTTTCTTTCTTCTGAGAGGACAATGCATGGTGCTAACCTAGTTTTGAAATCTTGCGACTGTACCACGTATATTTGCATGATTGACTCCAGGTTGGCCCAGGACCTATAAATGCGCTCATGACAGGCACACAGACACAGGTAAGGGTAAAACTGTTGCTTGATTGCATTCTCTACTGAAACACTGACATTGCATTGATTGTGCTCTGCTCAGTCAGGATCTGGAGACGCAAGTTTGAGGACCCTTTTATTGGTCTGCGGTGTGGTCAAGGCCAATCAATGAGTGTATCTGCTGGGTCCAGATATACTGCCTGGATTCAAACACAGGTCCCATTTTTTTTTTCTTCTTCTTCTGTGTATACAATACAACCAACATCGCTAAACAATCAAGGTCACATGAATATGTACTGCTTCCAGCGCTCAACAAGAGGTGTATGCGTTGCGGATGCAATTTTGTGACAGAAATTGAAAATACCTTATCTCCTTGTCATGCAAATGCAATACATACCGGCTGGGCTCATTCCTTGATTATCAATTTGCGTTGTCAGCTTTAGAGCATGCACCGAACTGATGAGGGACTAATTGCATACGTTAGCCTTGGCCATAGGCATTTGGTCGATTAAACTTCCAGAAACATGATCAGTGCGAATTACGATGCATGTCGATATCACTGGGGCGTAGGCATGTATTACAAAACACGCTATGCAGAGTATGATGCCACCTGCTGCCACTGTTAGGGCGCAGCAAGAAACCCTTGTTTGATAAGACTGAATCAAATTTGGGAACCGTCACATCGTTCCGGCTCTCATTGCCTGCTAGGCTACTTAGCGTTGATCAACTCATGATCAAAGAAAAGATATTTACAATGATGCATCCCGTGAAAGCGACAGAAACTTCTCCCATAGAAAACTTATGTTTCACACGTTCAGGAATGATGCTTCTCATATTTACTTGTGAGACGCGTAGACTGAATTGTCCAGTGTATTTTGGATAGCCTGAGAATGACGGTTGTTGTGTGTTATTTAGTTGGCGACTTGTGTACGCTACCACCGTGATTTTGGTAGCTTAACCTCGTGTTTTTCAACGCATCCGTATTAGGCGTGTGTTCGGAGAACAACAGGGTTATGCTACCGAAATCACTATAGGAGCGTACACGAGTCAAAGACCAAATAACTTACAATGTTTCCCATTCTTAGGTGGGTTTAGGATTTATCCTTCCAAATAGGATTTATCATTGTCATTGTGGCATGGTTAATTAAACTACACACTACACTTGAGTACCATGCATGACATGCATGATTACGTTATATGTCGTTTGCTTAGCTTTAAAAATGGGCGACGATCGAAGAAGGGTGATGTATGATGGATTCAACAGTGACACTATTGGACACTCTGATGCATGGGCGAAGGTCACAGATGAATTTGTGGAACGTGCATTTGTTGGTGAAGCTTGTGTTGCGAAGTGTCCGTGCAGCAAATGTAGAAACTTGGTCTGATTGAATAATTATGACGTCTCGATTAATCTTTGCAAATGTGGCTTTATGCCCAACTATCTGGTGTGGCGCGAGCATTGTGAGGTGGATGTTCCTGCTGATGAGTCGAACATAGATGAGGATGAGGACTGAAAGAAGGGCATGCTAGATGAAATTAGACATGTATATCCAACACTAGAGAACAACCAGGCTCCGATGGAGGAAGGGCAAGAGTTTAACAAGCTCCTTGAAGCCTTAGATGTGAAAGTGCATGAGGGCAGCGATGTGACCGTACATCAGGCGTTAAAACGTCTCATGACGATGAAGTCAAAGCATAATTTCTCGAATAACTGTTACAACGATATTATGAAGTTGATCATTGGACTTATATGTGACGGGGTTGTGCACCACCGAAATTATAGTAGGCAGTCCTCTTTCTCTGTCGCGACGAGTCGGCCCCGACAAGCATCTGGACGAGATGAGGAGCTACTTGAGCTGCAACGGTAGATGCAACACTAGATATAAAAGATGCAACTAATGCAATCACAACAGATGATGGTTGCTATGTTGCTCCAACAGGTAATAATTCGACATTACATTTTGTTATGTTTTAAATGGTTTTAAATGCACAATTGAGAAATTCTATTTGTAGGCATATGGTAGTACTACCGCATTTCAGTCCGGTCCGCCTCCGTATCCATCGTCTCCCGTCATTTCGCAGCCGATGTTGTCTAGCCAGCCAAAGGACCCCTCGCCTTCACGCGTGGATGCATCAAAGGTAAAATTGTTTGTTACATTCAAGTAAGTTCGAAATCGTGAATATGAAATTGACTTGTTATAGGGTTCTGGAACTAAACAAATGACATATTGACCATGGCAAGGTGAGCAAGCTGGACAACGGGAGTGATTAGCGAACGGGTCTTAGGCGGCTCCAATGGCGCGGGTGGTGGCCACGGCAGCCCTCGTCGGCTCCTAGCTCAGGTCCTTCTGCTCTTCGCTCCTTCCTCCCCTCGGTCTTCTCGTTCTTCAGCCATGGACTTCTCTCTCCTGGACTTTCGGCCGGGCCTGGCCTTCGAGGACTCCCTCAGGGATGCCCTGGCTTCTTCAGTTTGCCCTGCTCGCCCAAGTCTTCGGTCGTCCTTCTGGTTGGTGGTCTCCTTTGGCAGATGCATCTTCAAGTTGAATTCGGTCTCGGTTGGTCATCTTCTTCAGGCTGCCCTTGGTGGGTTCGCCGCGGGCTTTGAGGTACTTCAGCTGGCTGACCGGGTTTTCCGGTTTTCGGTTTCTTCGATGGCTGTGGGTTTTCATATTTACAACTCCGGATGCATTGAGCGTAAGGAATTCAGGGCTTTCTTCAACCTTTGGAATCGTGGTGGACCCAATTGGAAGCATGAATTCAAGCCTTTTTCGGATGAGGAAGCGGCTTCTTGGTTGAAGGTCAGGGGCAGGAAGAATCCTTCCTATGCGGATATTGTTAAGCTCCCTCTCACCGGTGCCAATGCTGTTCCGATTCGCAACATTATTAAGTCCCCTAGTGGTGTTCAACGTTCGGCTCGGGCTAGATTTTCGGTGTTCAATCGTTTGAACCCTCCTTTCCATAATCATGCTCAGGTTTGTAGTAATTGGAGGCCCCTTGCTGGGCCTCGGCCTCGCCCCAGAGTTTCTGTGTTCAATCGTCTGAACTTTCCGGCTTTGGGATCGTGGCCTTCTTCCTCTAAGGGGAGGGTTGGATCTCCTCGGTTCTTGGGCTCTAATTCTTCTGGTGTAGTTCATGGAGGCGGAATTCCCGACCGTTCTAAATTTCAAATTTCGAATTCCAACTGGTCTCGCCCCCGCAACCTTCAATGGCGCCCCGTGCGTGCTCGCGGGCCTGTTGGGCTACCGGGCCCGCCGACCTTAAGCTGTCACTTCTGTAAAGGCCGGGGACACTTGGATTTATTTTGTCCTAATAAGAAAACTTCCTTCGGTTCTCCTCTGACTTCGTTCTCTGCCTTTGGGAGTCGGGCCATCTTGGTGGGAAACCAAAATTCTCCTGACCACAGTACCTGGTTTCGCACCCCTGTGGTGTCTCTGATCGGTGGACCGCCCAAATTCAGTTGCTTCGAGGAGTTCGCCCGGGAGGTATTAAAAAAAAATCTGAATCGTCACCCCTTCAGTCCCTGACGCTTTCTTTGGGCGTCACCTCACCAAAACCCCAACCTGCTCCGTCTTCGTCCGCTGGTTGGCGATCCTCGACTCCTGCTCCGATGGCGTATAGGCGCGTTGATCCTGAACCCTTTCTCCCACCTGGCTTCAGCGCTTCGGTGGTCCTTCACCGGGAAATTATGGCCAGGTCAGTAACTAGGCGCCTCCCGCCATTGCATGAGGACTGGGCTATTATCAGCATTCAACCTTTACCTGATCATGAGATTACTTTCCCGGCGGTGAGGGATGTGGTCAGAGAATACCTTGTGGAGCACAGACGGCTTGGGGTGCGCGACATCCAGCGGTCGCACCTGGGTTAGGTTCTGGTTCAGTTTAGCAGCGCTTGAAAGAGACAATCTTGTCCTGCTCGGTCCACACCAATACCTCGATGCTTCCTTCACTGCTCAGCGACATAACGATGCTTGGAATCATAGAGCCCTTTTATTTAATCGGGAATGCTGGCTTATGTTGTTGGGATTCCCCCTAGATTACCGTTCATCAGAATACTTGCAGGCGGCTATTGGTTCTTTTGGCAGATTGATCTTGTGGGAAGAGGACAGGCGCAATGTCTACAGGACTTTGCTCAGGGTTCGGGTCACGTCTCTGGAGGAGGTCCCACAGTTCATTGTCTTTTCAGAAGCTGATGGCTTTTTTGGTGACTCGTGGACAGTGCAGTGCGAGATCATCCAACAAACTTTGCTGGGGGGTCAGCCTCAAGATGAGGATCCGGTGCCAGTGGTCCCGGAGGATGGTCAACAGCTTCCTCTTGAGTTTTTTGGTCTGGGTCAACCTGTGCCGGCTGCGGGCTGGGATCTTAATTTCCCGCCAGAAGACAATGTCCAAGCCCAACCAGCAGACAACATTCAAGGAGATTGGGACCAATGGATTGTTAATGATCCACCTGTGCAGCAGCCCCATCTGGACCTGCCACCTGACGTGCAGCAGGTCAGCAATCCGCATTCGGACTTTGTAACACCCAAATTCTGAATTTGGAATTGGTAGAAGAAATCTGAACAAAGTATCATAATGTTTTGGAAATTGGGAAATAAGAAAATGAGGAGAAAAAGGATTTTTCTTTTAAAGGAAACCATTTATACATCCCATGAGACAAATAACAAGGAGAATAAAACTTAAATTAGTAATATTAAAATAGTATGGTTTATATTCACCTTTGGGTTCCAATTGATACATTTGAAAAATCTGAAAACTAAAATAGAAGTATAAATTTGAATTTGGAATAGAAAATAGAAAATAAAAGAGAAGGGAAGAACTAAGAAAAATACTACATAAAATAAAATAAAAATCAGAATAAACATCCTTCACACTTAAATTATTAAATTATACCATTCAAACTGAGGACAAGTTATTTCACAAAGTTTGAATTTAAACTTGAACTCAAATTGGATTTGAAAATGGAGAAAAGAAAATAGAAAATAAAAAGAAAAAGACTAAAACCTACCTGGGCCGGTGGCCACCATTTCGGCCCACCTGCGCTTACCTTCGCGCGGCCCAACTTCATCCCCGCCGTTCCTTCTCTCACTGACCGGCGGGCCACCCTCGTCAGCGCTTCCTTTACCGCGCCTCCTCCCACTGGCATCGCGGGCCCGCCCGGCCAGCCACCTGCCTTCGCTCGCCCGCGCACGCTTCGGGTGTGTGTATGCCATCTGGGCCCGCTTGACAGTGCTCGTCTTCCTCCTCCCGTGGACGCCGGACTCCGCCAGAATCCCGGTCGAATCGGCCGCGGCTGTTGCGCCTTGACCCTCGGAACCGCTACACCATCCGCGTAAAGTTCTATCGACCACAGCTGGTGGGATCGGGCCGTTGGTCGTCCGCTCCGACTACCTCGCCACCAATGGCGGAGGTCACCCGCGGACTCGGGAATTTCGCTGCTCAAACTCCGACCGCCTCATGCCTATATGAAGTGTCGTGGTCCTCGGTCGATCCTATTCCCTCTCTCCCTTTTCGTTGGGCATACCTGGCGCCGCCACCATAGCTCTACGTGCGGATTGGTCGTGAGAGCTGCGCCGCCGCCGCGGATACATTCGGCCAACGACGCCAAGGGTCGTGCCGCCGTTCGGGAGCCGTAAGGAGGGTTCCGGGGGGTTCGCCAGACCACGGGGAAACTCTACGCGCGCTCGGGCCGTGGAGATTGACATCTGCTTGGCGTGAATTGCTCGCCGGTGTTGCTGCTCCGCCACGGAACCGCGAGACGCCGTGGACCGCGCGCCTGCAAGCTCGATCGACGGTGAGAACACCTTTATAAGTCTCATCTTCATCTCCGCTCTGTTTACCGCCCCTTAATTTTGGGGATTCGCGCTCGGGATCTCGGATTGGTGTGCTCCGGCGATGGCTCCGCCGCGGTTGGTGGGCGGCGCCGCCGCCGTCGGGGTTGTTTTGGGGGAAGCTTGTGAGCCATTGGATCCAGGATGAAGGGTAGAGATTAGGTGGGCGACTGTGGTTCGATTATGGCATGCGTGGACCGTTGGATCTTGATCCGACGTCCGGTGGCGCGTACCGATTCAAACCCTCGTGATTTAATCTGGTGCGTCCGGTGTTGATCGGACGACCGAGATCAAACGATACCCCTTCGCGTGGCATTTTTTCTAAAGAAACCCCGAGGAAAGCAGAAATCAACCCGCCGTCCTATTTTCACTGTGCGCTGTGTCTCGGGTAATTTGCCCCGAGCCCCCTGGGTTTCTCTGGATTTGAGGACCAGTCCAGAAATCATTTAAATTGAATAAATGAAATAGAAAATGGATTTTTAATATGAAAATAATTACTAAAACTTTATAAATTCATAGAAAATTCATTTTAGCTCCAAATTGAACCATTCCAGTTTCTAAAATTTTGTAATAATATTCTTCATCATTTTGTGCCTCTGTTTTGGCATGAAAGGCTCATTTAAATTTATCTAATACTTAATCTTGTATTAAACACATAAAACCTTTGAAAATTCATAACTTAAAATCTATAACTCCAAAATTAATGAATCCTGTTCCTATGATCTTATTTTAATATGTATATTATTAATGTGTATTTTGTTCTTATGTTTGGTGTAATGTTAAATTTGCCTATACTATGTTTGTTTGAATTGCTACGACTAGCAGTGAGGACACGAGTCACCTGAAGATCATCCTGGTACCTGGATTCTCAAGGCCCAGGCAAGTTGTGCCCTTGATCACTTCTTTTTACCCAGCCATGTTCTAATTAATCATAATGATCTGCATAGGTTAATTTTGATGGGACCCAATAGGTTACCCTAGTTTGTCTATCTTTATACCTCGTTTACCACTGAACTTTCTGGGTAGTACTTGCTAGTGCTATATGTGGTTTTGGGTATGGAGATACACCATTCATGATTATACTTTTGTTATCAGTTGTTATTCATGGTTCATGTTAAGATCATTATGTTAAATGGAACATGGAGAACCACCCGGGAAAACAGTGCTACCACGAGGGTGGAATGGGACGCCCTTGGCTGATTAATTAGGAAAGCTAGTGGAAGACTACCTTACCCGAAAGGGGCAAGGGCAGTAGGGGAGAGGTCAGTGTAGGGAGGCCCTCGGGAGGATTTTGCTGCGATGGCGGTCCTGCAAGGGATTCCTGCACTGGATCTTCCTATAAACTGTAGCGGGTTTTCGGAAGCTAGTGGAACTTTGTAAAGGCCTCGTAGTGGATCCCTAGCCATTCACCTCGGAAGTGTCTAAGGGCCTTGCAAACCCTGGCAACATGGGATACACGACTTGTGGGTAAAGATGCGCAACCTCTGCAGAGTGTAAAACTGGTATACTAGCCGTGCTCACGGTCATGAGCAGCTCGGACCCTCACATGATTAAATTATGGAACTTAAACTCAATTTGTCATATGCATTGCATCGCAGGTGATGTTGTTACTTTTGTTCTACTACTTAATTGGGCTGGTATTTACTTATACTTAGTAATTGCTAATAAAATTTTGACCAACTTTAAAAGCAATGCTCAGCTCTAACCATCTTCTTTGGTAAGCCTTACACTTCACGTGAGCTCCCACCTTTGGCGAGTTCATGCACATTATTCCCCACAACTTGTTGAGTGATGAACGTATGTGAGCTCACTCTTGCTGTCTCACATACACCACAGGTCAAGACCAGGTACTGCAGGATGATGCTCATGGAGGATGCTGTGATGAGTTCGTGAGTGGTCTAGGTCGTCGTCTCCCAGTCAACTTTGGGTTGCTGGACCATTGTCTCCTTATAATGTAATTATTTATTTTGTATGGAACTCCTGTTATGTATAAAGATGTGACATTCGATCCTGTGCCACTATACATCATATGTATGAGACTTGGTCCCAGCATACCTGGTGTTTATGTTAACCCCGGGTTTTGGACCCCTAAAATCCGGGTGTTACAGAAGTGGTATCAGAGGAATGTTGACTGTAGGACGAAACCTAGATAGAACTGGACAACTATTCCTTACTTACCTTTGCTACCCTGATTCTTTTCTAAACTTATCTTAATCTTTTCTCATCTATTTCCGCTTTACTCTGATTACTCTTACCTTTTTCTTCTAAAGACAAATGTGGATTTCACACTTTGAAATCTTGTACCTAAAGTGACTTTAGGAATAGGAGACCTAATCCTAGGAAACAAAAGCAAAACTAATTTTGTAAATATTTATATGCTTGAATGTTTGTTCTTATGATACTTGTCTGATTTGGATCTTTGTTTGAGTGTGATGGGTTGTGGAGTAATGTCCACAATTACATCTGCATATACAAAGGATAGCATTTGTAAGATAACTAGACAATCTAGATTATCCCCATTGGAACATATCTAGCTTAAGAGATTTATCTTATCCTGAAAGATCTCATTCTAACCAATTCATCTTATCTTAAAAGATTCTCCCCTATCTTAATAGATCCATCTCATCTTAAAAGATACTCATCTTATCTTGAAAAGATTTTATCCTTATCCTAATAGATCTAACTGACCTCAGAAGATTCCATCTTATCTTTATGGATCTGTCTTATCCTAATAAGCATACTTATCCACCCTAGTTTAACAACCATGATCTAATGCAGATTAATTAGATCTTATCTAGTCAATCTAGTCATATCCAATCTAATCTAGATCTTATCCTACCTAATGTGACCTAGTCTAATGTTATCCAACCTAATGTGGTCCACTTAAACAGATTAAAGAGATTAGATCCTACTAGCCATGTATTAACTTATCTTAGCACATTGGATCAATTCAACCATGAGCTAACCTAACCCATAGAGCCATGATGAATGGTATAACCTTTCTATTTCCACCTAATAACAAACAAACTTTTAACCTACATCTTGTAGTCTATCTCACCCATATATACCTCTCATCTTGACAGATTCTATCTTACCCTTGGATATTCACCTTATATGATTGGTTACCCCAATCTGGACATAAAACAAAGATTAAGCCCTACTAAAGAATCTTCAGATTATAACCAGCTACTAGCTTATTCCGCTTATTAAATAATTTCCCTTGCAAAACTATTGCCACATGCTTCTAACTTTCATGGTCAATACCAGGAAAGGAAAGATTATCACGCAACAACAAACAGAAAATGAATCCTCCAAACCCTCCACCTGTTGAAATCGATCAAGTGGTTGCTACCCAAAGACTGGTAATACAACAATTAACAGACCTGGTGACCGAGATGCAAAATCAGATAAGACAACAACGCGAGAAAATACGTCAGGCCCGCCAAGAAATAAGACAAGCACGGTTGGAGAGACAACAACAACAACAACCTCCACCACCACCACCAGCTCCACCAAGCTACATAGATATAAATTATGATGATTTGTAAGATCTAGATGTTATTTTAGTTAGTAGATGATATGATATTAGAAGGAACAATAAGGTCTATTGACCCTATGTTTTGTTGAAGAATTATGCATCATGCCGAGATCTCTTTGTTTGTGCATATGTTCCGAGAACAATATGAGTATACATCCCTTTTCTTACAAATCTCGAGGACGAGATTATTTTTAAGGGGGGTAGGATTTGTAACACCCAAATTCTGAATTTGGAATTGGTAGAAGAAATCTGAACAAAGTATCATAATGTTTTGGAAATTGGGAAATAAGAAAATGAGGAGAAAAAGGATTTTTCTTTTAAAGGAAACCATTTATACATCCCATGAGACAAATAACAAGGAGAATAAAACTTAAATTAGTAATATTAAAATAGTATGGTTTATATTCACCTTTGGGTTCCAATTGATACATTTGAAAAATCTGAAAACTAAAATAGAAGTATAAATTTGAATTTGGAATAGAAAATAGAAAATAAAAGAGAAGGGAAGAACTAAGAAAAATACTACATAAAATAAAATAAAAATCAGAATAAACATCCTTCACACTTAAATTATTAAATTATACCATTCAAACTGAGGACAAGTTATTTCACAAAGTTTGAATTTAAACTTGAACTCAAATTGGATTTGAAAATGGAGAAAAGAAAATAGAAAATAAAAAGAAAAAGACTAAAACCTACCTGGGCCGGTGGCCACCATTTCGGCCCACCTGCGCTTACCTTCGCGCGGCCCAACTTCATCCCCGCCGTTCCTTCTCTCACTGACCGGCGGGCCACCCTCGTCAGCGCTCCCTTTACCGCGCCTCCTCCCACTGGCATCGCGGGCCCGCCCGGCCAGCCACCTGCCTTCGCTCGCCCGCGCACGCTTCGGGTGTGTGTATGCCATCTGGGCCCGCTTGACAGTGCTCGTCTTCCTCCTCCCGTGGACGCCGGACTCCGCCAGAATCCCGGTCGAATCGGCCGCGGCTGTTGCGCCTTGACCCTCGGAACCGCTACACCATCCGCGTAAAGTTCTATCGACCACAGCTGGTGGGATCGGGCCGTTGGTCGTCCGCTCCGACTACCTCGCCACCAATGGCGGAGGTCACCCGCGGACTCGGGAATTTCGCTGCTCAAACTCCGACCGCCTCATGCCTATATGAAGTGTCGTGGTCCTCGGTCGATCCTATTCCCTCTCTCCCTTTTCGTTGGGCATACCTGGCGCCGCCACCATAGCTCTACGTGCGGATTGGTCGTGAGAGCTGCGCCGCCGCCGCGGATACATTCGGCCAACGACGCCAAGGGTCGTGCCGCCGTTCGGGAGCCGTAAGGAGGGTTCCGGGGGGTTCGCCAGACCACGGGGAAACTCTACGCGCGCTCGGGCCGTGGAGATTGACATCTGCTTGGCGTGAATTGCTCGCCGGTGTTGCTGCTCCGCCACGGAACCGCGAGACGCCGTGGACCGCGCGCCTGCAAGCTCGATCGACGGTGAGAACACCTTTATAAGTCTCATCTTCATCTCCGCTCTGTTTACCACCCCTTAATTTTGGGGATTCGCGCTCGGGATCTCGGATTGGTGTGCTCCGGCGATGGCTCCGCCGCGGTTGGTGGGCGGCGCCGCCGCCGTCGGGGTTGTTTTGGGGGAAGCTTGTGAGCCATTGGATCCAGGATGAAGGGTAGAGATTAGGTGGGCGACTGTGGTTCGATTATGGCATGCGTGGACCGTTGGATCTTGATCCGACGTCCGGTGGCGCGTACCGATTCAAACCCTCGTGATTTAATCTGGTGCGTCCGGTGTTGATCGGACGGCTGAGATCAAACGATACCCCTTCGCGTGGCATTTTTTCTAAAGAAACCCCGAGGAAAGCAGAAATCAACCCGCCGTCCTATTTTCACTGTGCGCTGTGTCTCGGGTAATTTGCCCCGAGCCCCCTGGGTTTCTCTGGATTTGAAGACCAGTCCAGAACTCATTTAAATTGAATAAATGAAATAGAAAATGGATTTTTAATATGAAAATAATTACTAAAACTTTATAAATTCATAGAAAATTCATTTTAGCTCCAAATTGAACCATTCCAGTTTCTAAAATTTTGTAATAATATTCTTCATCATTTTGTGCCTCTGTTTTGGCATGAAAGGCTCATTTAAATTTATCTAATACTTAATCTTGTATTAAACACATAAAACCTTTGAAAATTCATAACTTAAAATCTATAACTCCAAAATTAATGAATCCTGTTCCTATGATCTTATTTTAATATGTATATTATTAATGTGTATTTTGTTCTTATGTTTGGTGTAATGTTAAATTTGCCTATACTATGTTTGTTTGAATTGCTACGACTAGCAGTGAGGACACGAGTCACCTGAAGATCATCCTGGTACCTGGATTCTCAAGGCCCAGGCAAGTTGTGCCCTTGATCACTTCTTTTTACCCAGCCATGTTCTAATTAATCATAATGATCTGCATAGGTTAATTTTGATGGGACCCAATAGGTTACCCTAGTTTGTCTATCTTTATACCTCGTTTACCACTGAACTTTCTGGGTAGTACTTGCTAGTGCTATATGTGGTTTTGGGTATGGAGATACACCATTCATGATTATACTTTTGTTATTAGTTGTTATTCATGGTTCATGTTAAGATCATTATGTTAAATGGAACATGGAGAACCACCCGGGAAAACAGTGCTACCACGAGGGTGGAATGGGACGCCCTTGGCTGATTAATTAGGAAAGCTAGTGGAAGACTACCTTACCCGAAAGGGGCAAGGGCAGTAGGGGAGAGGTCAGTGTAGGGAGGCCCTCGGGAGGATTTTGCTGCGATGGCGGTCCTGCAAGGGATTCCTGCACTGGATCTTCCTATAAACTGTAGCGGGTTTTCGGAAGCTAGTGGAACTTTGTAAAGGCCTCGTAGTGGATCCCTAGCCATTCACCTCGGAAGTGTCTAAGGGCCTTGCAAACCCTGGCAACATGGGATACACGACTTGTGGGTAAAGATGCGCAACCTCTGCAGAGTGTAAAACTGGTATACTAGCCGTGCTCACGGTCATGAGCAGCTCGGACCCTCACATGATTAAATTATGGAACTTAAACTCAATTTGTCATATGCATTGCATCGCAGGTGATGTTGTTACTTTTGTTCTACTACTTAATTGGGCTGGTATTTACTTATACTTAGTAATTGCTAATAAAATTTTGACCAACTTTAAAAGCAATGCTCAGCTCTAACCATCTTCTTTGGTAAGCCTTACACTTCACGTGAGCTCCCACCTTTGGCGAGTTCATGCACATTATTCCCCACAACTTGTTGAGCGATGAACGTATGTGAGCTCACTCTTGCTGTCTCACATACACCACAGGTCAAGACCAGGTACTGCAGGATGATGCTCATGGAGGATGCTGTGATGAGTTCGTGAGTGGTCTAGGTCGTCGTCTCCCAGTCAACTTTGGGTTGCTGGACCGTTGTCTCCTTATAATGTAATTATTTATTTTGTATGGAACTCCTGTTATGTATAAAGATGTGACATTCGATCCTGTGCCACTATACATCATATGTATGAGACTTGGTCCCAGCATACCTGGTGTTTATGTTAACCCCGGGTTTTGGACCCCTAAAATCCGGGTGTTACAGACTTGTCCTCGGATAGTTCTTCTGGTCACATTCATGGTCCTCCGTTGCAGAATGGCCAGATTCAGAATGGGCAGATTCCTGATGATCTGGTGGTTGTGGGGCCGGTGCCCAACTTTAATGCCCCCGCCCCCTGCCTTGGGTGACGTCCCTATGATTGGGCTCCAGGAGGTTGACGGCCCACCAATTCAGGGAGATATCCATGTGCCAGGGGATATTGTTATCCCTGATGCTCAGCCGGTGGAGCCTAACGTTAATGGCCCCAACAATGTGATGTTGAACTTTATGTTTTCGCAAGACTGGCAGCCGGACCCTGTTTTGCTGAGTCACTTGGAAAGGAAAAGGAATGCCCAGTTCTATAGGATCTGGGCCAATTACTTTGCCCCGGCTGGTAATTCAGTGCCCTCGGTGCATGTTCCCAAGAAATGGACGCCCTTTTTCCTATCCAACTTGCTGCAGGAAGATTCTTTTAGTTGGTCAAAATCTTTCTTGTCTTCAGATATTCCTTCTGCTCTGATGGAGCCAGAGGCTGAGACACATCCCTTTGTCATCTCCAGGAAGTGCCCTGATGGCAAGTTCCTTGATTCGGTCCTCTCTAAGGAATCTGCTGACAACGCTTCTGTTCCCTCTGACCCCCACCAAAACATGCTGTTGTGGAATCTGACCTGAGGAGAAGCAAGAGGCTCCGTGACGCTCGGGCTGGGTTCAGACAGGGTTCCTGAAAGGGAAATGTGCCCTTGGGCCATTTCTAAGTATTTTGGTGATTTAGTGTCCAACACAAGTGCCTAAGTGTAAAAAGGTGGACAAAGTACAAATCAAGAATTAAGGTATGTTTCTCAGACTTAGTACATTGTTTTATGGACTAATGTGTTGTGTCTAAGTGCTGGAAACAGGAAAAATCCAATTGGAAAGTCTGCCCAGTCTGGGTGCACCGGACTGTCCGGTGGTGCACCGGACAGTGTCCGGTGCGCCAGGCTGGCTCGAGCGAAGTGGCTGCTCTCGGGAATTCACCGGCGACGTACGGCTAAAATTCACCGGACTGTCCGGTGTGCACCGGACTGTCCGGTGAGCCAACGGTCGGCCGGGCCAACGGTCGGCCGCGCAATCTGCGCGGGACACGTGGCCGAGCCAACGGCTAGAAGACGGCACCGGACTGTCCGGTGTGCACCGGACATGTCCGGTGCGCCAACGGCTCTTAGGCTGCCAACGGTCGGCTTCGCTATTTAAGGAAGGAAATCGGCCACCGGACAGTGTCCGGTGTGCACCGGACTGTCCGGTGCCCCCGATGACAGAAGGCAAGAATGGCTTTCCAAGTTTATGCTCAACGGCTCCTAGCTGCCTTGGGGCTATAAAAGGGACCCCTAGGCGCATGGAGGAAAAAACCAAGCATCCTTTGAGCATCATTGATCACTCACACTTCATTCTCGCGCACTTGTTTGACATTCTAGTGATTTGAGCTCCGTTCTAGTGTGCTAGTCTCTTGAGCTCAAGTCTGGGTCTTGCGTGTGCGTATTCGCTGTGATCTTTGTGTCGTGTGTGAGTTGCTAATCCCTCCCTTGCTCTGTGATTCTTCGTGAACATCTTGTGTAAGGGCGAGAGGCTCCAAGCTGTGGAGATTCCTCGCAAACGGGATTAAGAGAAGCAAAGCAACACCGTGGTATTCAAGTTGGTCTTTGGACCACTTGAGAGGGGTTGATTGCAACCCTCGTCCGTTGGGACGCCACAACGTGGAGTAGGCAAGCGTTGGTCTTGGCCGAACCACGGGATAACCACTGTGCCATCTCTGTGATTGATATCTCTTGGTTATTGTGTTGTGTTGAGATCCTTCTCTAGCCACTTGGCAAACTACTGTGCTAACAAGTAACCAAGTTTTGTGGCTTAAGTTTTTGAAGTGTTACAGGATCACCTATTCACCCCCCCTCTAGGTGCTCTCAATTGGTATCAGAGCCGTTCTCTTCAAGAAAGGGACTAACCGCCTGAAGAGATGGATCCTAAAGGCAAGGGGATGGTGATCAATGACAAGGAGAAGGAGTCCTTCGTCAACGAGCCCAATGATGACAGGCCCACCGACTCAGGCTCGGGCCACAAAAGAAAAGACGGGAGGAAGAAGAAGACAAGGCGCATCAAGGAAATTGTCTACTACGACAGCGACGAGTCTTCCTCCTCCCAAAAGGACGACGACGACTACGATAGACGAAAGACAGTTAACTCAAACTTTTCTTTCGATTATTCGCGCATCCCGCATAGTTCAAATGCTCAATTGCTCCCCATTCCACTTGGCAAGCCCCCTCACTTTGATGGAGAGGATTACGGATTTTGGAGCCACAAAATGCGTACTCACCTGTTTTCTCTCCATCCAAGCATTTGGGAGATTGTGGAAAGTGGAATGAAATTTGATAGCTCGGATAGCCCTGTGTTTATTAATGAACAGATTCATAAAAATGCACAAGCTACTACTGTGTTGCTAGCCTCTTTGTGCAGGGACGAGTATCACAAGGTGAGCGGCTTGGACAATGCCAAGCAGATCTGGGACACCCTCAAGATCTCTCATGAGGGAAACGACGTCACCTTGCTCACCAAAATGGAGTTGGTGGAGGGCGAGCTTGGACGGTTCGCGATGATAAGGGGCGAGGAGCCGACACAAACATACAACCGGCTCAAGACCCTTATCAACAAAATAAGGAGCTACGGGAGCACGCGATGGACGGACCACGACGTCGTCCGCCTAATGCTAAGGTCATTTACCGTTCTTGATCCTCATTTGGTGAACAATATACGTGAAAATCCCAGGTACACCAAGATGTCGCCCGAAGAAGTTCTTGGGAAGTTCGTAAGCGGGCGAATGATGATCAAGGAGGCAAGATACGTGGACGACGCGTTGAACGGTCCTAGTCATGAGCCTCAACCCATTGCTCTCAAGGCAACAAGGAGCAAGGAGGCGCTACCAAGCAAGGTGGCACAAGTTGAGGCGGCCGGACTCAATGATGAGGAGATGGCCCTCATCATTAAGCGCTTCAAGACGGCGCTTAAAGGTCGCAAGGGGCAGCCAAGCAAGACCAAAGCCAAGGGGAAGCGCTCATGCTTCAAATGCGGTAAGCTTGGTCATTTTATTGCTAACTGTCCTGACAATGATAGTGATCAGGACCAAGGGAACAAGAGGGAGAAAAAGAAGCATTACAAGAAGGCCAAGGGCGAAACACATATCGGAAAGGAGTGGGATTCGGATTGTTCCTCCTCCGACTCTGACAATAAAGGACTCGCCGCCACCGCCTTCAACAAATCATCCATCTTCCCCAACGAGCGTCACACTTGCCTCATGGCAAGAGAGAAGAAAGTAAGCACTCATACTAGTACTTACGCTTCTTCGAGTGAAGATGAGTCTAGTGATGATGATGAAATAGATTACTCATGCTTATTCAAGGGATTAGATAGAACCAAGGTAGACAAAATTAATGAATTAATTGATGCCTTGAATGACAAGAATATGCTTTTAGAAAAACAAGAGGATTTGTTGTATGAAGAACATGACAAATTTGTAGAAGCACAGAAATCTCTTGCTCTAGAAATTAAGAGGAATGAAATGCTCTCTAGTGAATTATCTTCTTGTCATGAAACTATTGCTAAGTTAAAAAGTTTTAATGATGATTTAAATGCTAAACTAGAAGTAGCTAGTAAATCTAATTCTTATGTAGAAATTGTTGAAACTTGTAATAGGTGTAAAGATTTTGACATTGATGCTTGTAGTGATCATTTAGTTTCAATTTCCAAATTAAATGATGAATTAGCTAGTCTTAATGCCCAACTTAAGACCAGCAAGAATGAATTTGACAAGCTAAAATTTGCAAGGGATGCCTACACGATTGGTAGACACCCCTCAATTAAGGATGGACTTGGCTACAAGAGGGAAGCCAAGAACTTGACAAGCCATAAGGCTCCCATCTCCGCCAAGGAGAAAGGGAAGGCCCCTATGGCTAGTAGTGTGCAAAAGAACCATGCCTTTATGTACTATGATAGAAGACAACCTAGAAATGCTTATAGGAGTTGTAATGTATATAATGCCTTTGATTCTCATGCCATGGTTGCTTCTAGTTCCTCTTATGTGCATGATAGAAATGTTGGTAGGAGAAATGTTATTCATAATATGCCTAGGAGAAATGTCGTAAATGTTCCTAGGAAAGTTAATGAACCTTCTACAATATATCATGCTTTAAATGCTTCTTTTGCTATTTGTAGAAAGGATAGGAAGATAGTTGTTAGAAAATTAGGGGCAAGATGCAAGGGAGACAAAACTTGCATTTGGGTCCCTAAGGATATTTGTGCTAACCTTGCAGGACCCAACATGAGTTGGGTACCTAAGACCCAAGCCTAAATTTGCCTTGCAGGTTTATGCATCCGGGGGTTCAAGCTGGATTATTGACAGCGGATGCACAAACCATATGACGGGGGAGAAGAAGATGTTCACCTCCTACATCAAGAATAAAGATTCCCAAGATTCAATAATATTTGGTGATGGGAATCAAGGCAAGGTAAAAGGGTTAGGTAAAATTGCAATCTCAAATGAGCACTCTATCTCTAATGTGTTTTTAGTAGAGTCTCTTGGATATAATTTGCTATCTGTTAGTCAATTATGCAATATGGGATATAACTGTTTGTTTACAAATGTAGATGTGTCTGTCTTTAGAATATGTGATGGTTCACTAGCTTTTAAGGGTGTACTAGACGGCAAGCTTTACTTAGTTGATTTTGCAAAAGAAGAGGCCGGTCTAGATGCATGCTTAATGGCTAAGACTTGCATGGGCTGGCTGTGGCATCGCCGCTTAGCACATGTGGGGATGAAGAACCTCCACAAGCTTCTAAAGGGAGAACACATGATAGGTCTAACCAATGTTCATTTCGAAAAAGATAGACCTTGTGCAGCTTGTCAAGCAGGGAAACAAGTGGGAGGCTCTCATCACACCAAAAATGTGATGACAACATCAAGACCCCTGGAGCTGCTACATATGGACCTCTTCGGACCCGTCGCCTATCTGAGCATAGGAGGAAGTAAGTATGGTCTAGTTATCGTTGATGACTTTTCCCGCTTCACTTGGGTGTTCTTTTTGCAGGATAAGTCTGAAACCCAAGGGACCCTCAAGCGCTTCCTAAGGAGAGCTCAAAATGAGTTTGAGCTCAAGGTGAAGAAGATAAGGAGCGACAACGGGTCCGAATTCAAGAACCTTCAAGTGGAGGAGTTTCTTGAGGAGGAGGGGATCAAGCACGAGTTCTCCGCTCCCTACACACCTCAGCAAAATGGTGTGGTAGAGAGGAAGAACAGGACGCTCATAGATATGGCGAGGACTATGCTTGGAGAATTCAAGACCCCCGAGTGCTTTTGGTCGGAAGCCGTGAACACAGCTTGCCACGCCATCAACAGGGTCTACCTTCACCGCCTCCTCAAGAAGACGTCGTATGAGCTGCTAACCGGTAACAAACCTAATGTATCGTATTTTCGTGTTTTTGGGAGTAAATGCTACATTCTAGTAAAGAAAGGCAGGAATTCCAAATTTGCTCCCAAAGCCGTAGAAGGGTTTTTATTAGGTTATGATTCAAATACAAAGGCGTATAGGGTCTTCAACAAATCATCGGGTTTGGTTGAAGTCTCTAGCGACGTTGTATTTGATGAGACTAATGGCTCTCCAAGAGAGCAAGTTGTTGATCTTGATGATGTAGATGAAGAAGACGTTCCAACGGCCGCGATACGCACCATGGCGATTGGAGATGTACGGCCTCAGGAACACTTGGAGCAAGATCAACAGTCTTCCTCAACTATGGTGCATCCCCCAACCCAAGATGACGAACAAGTACCTCAAGTGGAGGCACATGATCAAGGGGGAGCACAGGATGTTCAAGAGGAAGAAGCACCTCAGGCACCTCCAACCCAAGTTCGAGCGACAATTCAAAGGGATCATCCCGTCGATCAGATATTGGGTGATATTAGCAAGGGAGTAACTACTCGCTCAAGATTAGTTAATTTTTGTGAGCATTACTCTTTTGTCTCTTCTATTGAGCCTTTCAGGGTAGAAGAGGCCTTGCTAGATCCGGACTGGGTGTTGGCCATGCAGGAGGAACTCAACAACTTCAAGCGCAACGAAGTTTGGACACTGGTGCCTCGTCCCAAGCAAAATGTTGTGGGAACCAAGTGGGTGTTCCGCAACAAACAGGACGAGCACGGGGTGGTGACGAGGAACAAGGCTCGACTTGTGGCAAAAGGTTATGCCCAAGTCGCAGGTTTGGACTTTGAGGAGACTTTTGCTCCTGTGGCTAGGCTAGAATCAATTCGTATCTTGCTAGCATATGCCGCTCACCATTCTTTCAGGTTGTACCAAATGGATGTGAAGAGCACTTTCCTCAACGGGCCGATCAAGGAGGAGGTGTACGTGGAGCAGCCCCCTGGCTTCGAGGATGAACGGTACCCCGACCATGTGTGTAAGCTCTCTAAGGCGCTCTATGGACTTAAGCAAGCCCCAAGAGCATGGTATGAATGCCTTAGAGACTTTTTAATTGCTAATGCTTTCAAGGTTGGGAAAGCCGATCCAACTCTTTTTACTAAGACTTGCGATGGTGATCTTTTTGTGTGCCAAATTTATGTCGACGACATAATATTTGGTTCCACTAACCAAAAGTCTTGTGAAGAGTTTAGCAGGGTAATGACGCAGAAATTCGAGATGTCGATGATGGGCGAGTTGACCTACTTCCTTGGGTTCCAAGTGAAGCAATTCAAGGACGGCACCTTCATCTCCCAAACGAAGTACACACAAGATTTGCTAAAGAGGTTTGGGATGAAGGACGCCAAGCCCGCAAAGACGCCGATGGGAACCGACGGACACACCGACCTCAACAAAGGAGGTAAGTCCGTTGATCAAAAAGCATACCGGTCCATGATAGGTTCTTTGCTTTATTTATGTGCTAGTAGACCGGATATTATGCTTAGCGTATGCATGTGTGCTAGATTTCAATCCGATCCGAAGGAGTGTCACTTAGTGGCTATGAAGCGAATTCTTCGATATTTAGTCGCTACGCCTTGCTTCGGGATCTGGTATCCAAAGGGATCTAACTTTGACTTGATTGGGTACTCAGATTCCGACTATGCTGGATGTAAGGTCGATAGGAAGAGTACATCGGGGACGTGCCAATTCTTAGGAAGGTCCCTGGTGTCATGGAACTCTAAGAAACAAACCTCCGTTGCCCTATCCACCGCTGAGGCCGAGTACGTTGCCGCAGGACAGTGTTGTGCGCAACTACTTTGGATGAGGCAAACCCTCAGGGACTTTGGCTACAATCTGAGCAAAGTCCCACTCCTATGTGACAATGAGAGTGCTATCCGAATAGCGGAAAATCCTGTTGAGCACAGCCGCACAAAGCACATTGACATCCGGCATCACTTTTTGAGAGACCACCAGCAAAAGGGAGATATCGAAGTGTTTCATGTTAGCACCGAGAACCAGCTAGCCGATATCTTTACCAAGCCTCTAGATGAGAAGACCTTTTGCAGGCTGCATAGTGAGCTCAATATCTTAGATTCGCGGAACTTGGATTGAAATGTAGCATACATGTGTTTATGCCTTTGATCATGTTCATTCTGCATTTTGTTGCTTATTGTGGTGCTCAAGTTGTACAAACACTCCCTGGACCTCACAAGTCCTGTTTGCAAGTAATGCACATATTTAGGGGGAGCTGTGCTATAACTTGACCCTTTGAGACTAACCATGTACTTGAGTTTCGTTGTTTTAGTCTCCAAGGAAAATTGAAAGGGAAAAGGTGGACTTGGACCATGCAAGGCTTCCACTGCACTCCGATGAAAAGAGTAACTCTTCCAAGTTCATCGTTATACTGTTATTGCCTATTTGCTCTTAGTTGAAGATTTTGGTGAGGCAATGGGGTTAAAGGGCCACGATTGATCCCGTTTTGGTGCTTGATGCCAAAGGGGGAGAAAATAAAGGCCAAAGCGATAAATGGATCAGCTACCACTTGAGAGATTTTGAAAATAATAGAATAGAGCTTTTGGTTTGTCAAAACTCTTTTGTTGTCTTTCTTGTCAAAAGTTGGTTTCTTGTGGGGAGAAGTATTGATTATGGGAAAAAGGGGGAGTTTTTGAAATCTTAAATCAATTTCTCTTAGAATGACTCTCTTTATGTCTTAACATGTGTGTTTGACTTAGAAATTTGAGTTTGATTTGCAAAAACAAACCAAGTGGTGGCATAGAGTGATCCATATATGTCAAAATTGAATCAAAACAATTTTGAGTTCTTATTTGATTTGATTTTGTACTTGTTCTACTTGCTTTATGTTGTGTTGGCATAAATCACCAAAAGGGGGAGATTGAAAGGGAAATGTGCCCTTGGGCCATTTCTAAGTATTTTGGTGATTTAGTAGTGTCCAATACAAGTGCCTAAGTGTAAAAGGTGGACAAAGTACAAATCAAGAATTAAGGTATGTTTCTCAGACTTAGTACATTGTTTTATGGACTAATGTGTTGTGTCTAAGTGCTGGAAACAGGAAAAATCCAATTGGAAAGTCTGCCCAGTCTGGGTGCACCGGACTGTCCGGTGGTGCACCGGACAATGTCCGGTGCGCCAGGCTGGCTCGAGCGAAGTGGCTGCTCTCGGGAATTCACCGGCGACGTACGGCTAAAATTCACCGGACTGTCCGGTGTGCACCGGACTGTCCGGTGAGCCAACGGTCGGCCGGGCCAACGGTCGGCCGCGCAATCTGCGCGGGACACGTGGCCGAGCCAACGGCTAGAAGACGGCACCGGACTGTCCGGTGTGCACCGGACATGTCCGGTGCGCCAACGGCTCTTAGGCTGCCAACGGTCGGCTTCGCTATTTAAGGAAGGAAATCGGTCACCGGACAGTGTCCGGTGTGCACCGGACTGTCCGGTGCCCCCGATGACAGAAGGCAAGAATGGCTTTCCAAGTTTATGCTCAACGGCTCCTAGCTGCCTTGGGGCTATAAAAGGGACCCCTAGGCGCATGGAGGAAAAAACCAAGCATCCTTTGAGCATCATTGATCACTCACACTTCATTCTCGCGCACTTGTTTGACATTCTAGTGATTTGAGCTCCGTTCTAGTGTGCTAGTCTCTTGAGCTCAAGTCTGGGTCTTGCGTGTGCGTATTCGCTGTGATCTTTGTGTCGTGTGTGAGTTGCTAATCCCTCCCTTGCTCTGTGATTCTTCGTGAACATCTTGTGTAAGGGCGAGAGGCTCCAAGCTGTGGAGATTCCTCGCAAACGGGATTAAGAGAAGCAAAGCAACACCGTGGTATTCAAGTTGGTCTTTGGACCGCTTGAGAGGGGTTGATTGCAACCCTCGTCCGTTGGGACACCACAACGTGGAGTAGGCAAGCGTTGGTCTTGGCCGAACCACGGGATAACCACTGTGCCATCTCTGTGATTGATATCTCTTGGTTATTGTGTTGTGTTGAGATCCTTCTCTAGCCACTTGGCAAACTACTGTGCTAACAAGTAACCAAGTTTTGTGGCTTAAGTTTTTGAAGTGTTACAGGATCACCTATTCACCCCCCCTCTAGGTGCTCTCAGTTCCTGCCAGAAGAAGAACTGTTTGATGTGTCAACACAAGTTTGAGGGTCCCCTCTCCCTTTCAGATAAGACTATCAGACGCTTGGGAGAAAGCTTTTGCAATCTGTCAGAAGTGGAGCTGGCTGACAAAGCTCTGAAGAAGAAGAAGAACCCCCCTGGCTGTATTGGCCCTAATAAGCCAGGGAAAAAAAGAAAAGGGGGATAAAAAACAAGACTCTTCAGATGATGACAAATAACATGTTGATGCTGCTTCGGGTGGGGTTATTTTGCAGGTCTCATTTTCGCCAGGCTTTTTGGCTGTTTCGGCCCTGGCGTCTTTGTTTGCTTGTTGTGTTGAAGAACTTTGTGGTTTCTAGTAGTGCTACGCTCCGTTCTATCAGATACACTTTTTGCCCACCCAGTAATTGGGTTTGGGTTCCTTTTCATCAACGAACCTGATCCTTTCGATGAATAGTCACAATGCTATTAACTTTTCTGACTGGTCCATTTTAAGTTTTAATGTCCGTGGAATTAACTCGGTGGCTGAGGGAAATGGTATTCATTGTGCGATTAAGGATTCCAATTGCGACATCATCTGCTTGTAGGAGACGAAGAAGGAATTTTTTGACAGGGCTGACCTCAGAAGGTTCTGTCCCAATTCTTTTGATGAGTTTGCTTTTGTTCCATCGATAGGAAATTTGGGGGGTTTCATTATTGTTTGGAATAGTTCAAAGTTGGTTGGCAGTGTTATTTTTCAGAATGAGTATGCTCTCTCAGTTGAGTTTTCTGCTATATCGTCGGATGAATCTTGGATCGTCACAAACATTTACGCGCCCTGTTCTCCGCATGGGAAAATTGAATTCCTTCACTGGTCTCCAATATTAATATGCCCTCGGAAAAGCGTTGGTTGATTGTTGGGGATTTTAACCTTACGCGTAGGCTTGAAAACAGAAATATCGCTGGGGGGACATTAACTTGATGTTGAAATTTAACGAGACAATCAGTCAGCTCGACCTGTTGGAAATTCCACTCCATGGCCTCTCCTTTACTTGGTCGAACAGGCAAAGGGAGCCCCTTCTTCAGAGACTCGATTGGTTTTTTATGTCGCAAGAATGGTCGGTGTGTTACCCTGACACCCTCGCAACAACGCTGCCTAGGGATATCTCTGATCATGTACCTTGTCTGATTTCTTTCAAGTCAAAGGTCCCCAAACCCAAGATCTTTAGATTTGAAAATTTCTGGTTGCAATTCAATGGGTTTATGACTGTTTTCCAAAATTCTTGGACTGGTCAGCCAAGTCTTTTGGACAAAGCGAAGAACTTAACAGCAAAATTCAAGTCCACCAGAAAGATCCTTAAAGAGTGGCAGCGATCACTGCCAAAAATTGACAAAACTGTGAGACAAATTAAGTTGCTTATTGAATTCATTGATATTATTGAAGAGCACCGTGACCTTTCGATTGAAGAATGGAATTTCCGTGAGTTGTTGCAATCCAAGAATGCTGAGTTGCTTCAGTTTCAAAAAATTTATTGGAAGCAACGGACTTCCATCAAATGGGTCACCGATGGAGATATCTGCTCTAGATTCTTTCATGCTCATGCAATGGTAAAGCATGGCCGTAATAAAATTGCGTTGCTCTCGGATGACAGTGGCTCAATCTTTTCTGAGCATGATCTTAAAGCTAACCTGCTTTGGAATGTATTCAAATGTCGTTTGGGATCTTCAGATTTCTTGGAGAATGTCTTTGATCTCCCTAGCTTGTTATTCTTCCATAGTGACTTGCACTGGTTAGATGAGCCATTTTCAAAGCAAGAAATTGATAGCATTGTTGCTGCTCTCCCTTCTGACAAATCTCCGGGACCTGATGGGTTTAATACCAATTTTATCAAAAAATGTTGGCCGATTATTTCTCAGGACTTCTATGACTTATGTGACCAATTTTACCACGGGGATGTTTGTCTTCGAAGTATTAATGGTTCTTTTATTGTCCTGATCCCGAAGAAGGATAATGCTCGTTTAGTGGGTGATTTCTGACCAATATCGCTTCTGAACAATAGTATGAAAATCATCACTAAGCTGTTGGCCAATCGTTTATAGGCAGTGATGACTTCCCTTGTCCACAAAAATCAATATGGCTTCATCAAAGGAAGAACCATTCAGGATTGCTTGGCCTGGGCATATGAATATATTCATCTTTGCCATATCTCAAAAAAAGAGATCATTGTGCTCAAATTGGATTTTGAAAAGGCCTTTGATTCACTTGAGCATGAGCTGATTCTTCAGGTGCTGTCGCATAGAGGTTTTGGGCCCAAGTGGATGAGCTGGATTAGGGATATTCTTCAGTCTGGTACATCCTCGGTCCTCCTTAATGGCGTACCAGGGAAAACTTTTCATTGCAAGCGCGGGGTTAGGCAGGGAGACCCCCTCTCGCCCCTTCTTTTTGTTCTCGCGGCGGATTTGCTGCAGAGCATCATCAATAAAGCGCGACAACAAGATCTGCTCAAGTTGCCCCTCGCCGCGAACTGTGGTTAAGATTTTCCGATCGTTCAATATGCTGATGACACATTATTGATAATGGAAGCTTGCCCTAGACAATTATTTTTTCTCAGAGCTGTTCTAAACTCTTTTGCAACTTCGACGGGGCTTAAGGTGAACTATAATAAATCAAGTATGTACCCCATCAATGTTTGCTCGGCTAAAATGGAGATTCTAGCCAGAACACTCAACTGTCAGACGGGCTCAATGCCCTTCACCTACCTTGGTGTTCCGCTTGGTCTGTCAAAGCCTAAAATCTGCCACTTTTTACCACTCATTCATAGGATTGAGAAGAGATTGTCCTGTACTTCTGCTCTCCTCTCCCAGGCCGGTAGGTTAGAGCTTGTTAACTCGGTGTTCTCAGCTCTCCCGACCTTTCTGATGTGCACCCTGAAAATTCCGGTTGCCACGGTCAAGAAGATTGATTCTTATCGGAAACATTGTCTTTGGAGAGGAAATGACGTCAACTCGAAGAAACCAACTCTGGCTGCTTGGAGCATGGTTACTCAGACTAAAAAAATGGGGGCCTGGGAGTGGTCAGATTAGAGACGCACAACAAGGCTTTGCTTCTGAAGTTTTTGCACAAGTTCTTCAATAATCATGATCTACCTTGGGTAAATCTGGTTTGGAACAACTACTACAGGACAGACAGGCTCCCTAACTGCTCAAAAGTTGGCTCCTTTTGGTGGAAAAGTTTGCTTAGTCTCGTCCAAGATTTCAAGGGACTGGCAGCCCCAACTATTGGTGATGGGAGAACTATTCTTTTCTGGGGAGATATGTGGAATAAGGGCATCCTGGCCCATCAATATCCCGAATTATTTTCCTTCGCCTGTAACAGCAAACTTACTGTCAAAGAAGCTAAACAAAAGGAACACCTTATTGAGATTTTTCAGCTTCCACTGTCAGTGCAGGCCTATGAACAATTTCTTGAATTAGACGAAACTTGGGGTCAAATCACGGTGAACAACTCAAAGGATGCTTGGAAACTCATTTGGGGATCTGATAATTTCTCTACAAAGAAGACTTATAGACATTTGATGGGTCAGGCTCAAGTTCATCAGATTTTCAGATCGCTTTGGAAAAATAAATGTCAACCAAAACATAAGGTCTTTTTTTGGCTTTGGTTAAAGAACAGACTCAATACAAGGGATATGCTGAAGAGGAAAAACATGACTCTTGAGTCTTACACCTGTGAGAACTGCATCTGGCAAAAGGAGGAAACTCTTTATCATCTTTTCCTCAGATGTAACTTCGCGAAAGCTTGCTGGAATTCAATTGGTTTGATGCCCCCAAGAATTACTAATCCTATGGATGCTGCAGCAAATCTAGATCAGCAGCTCAATGTTCCCTTCTCTATGGAAATCGTCATTCTCATGACTTGGAGCATTTGGAAGTGCCGTAATGCCTGGCTTTTTCAGGACAAGGACCCCACTGTGCAACAATGTAAAAATGAGTTCACAAAAGAATTACACCTGGTCACTCATAGAGCTAAAGGCAGATTCGATTTGGCAATCCCTGAATGGCTTCAACATTGGCAGTAGAAATCGTCAATTATAACCTCCTGTAATATATATTCCTGTATGCTCCTAACTCTATTGTTTTAAAGTTTTAATAAAATTCCAGTAGGGGCTCGCCCCTCCTGTCCTATAAAAAAAAACTAAACAAATGACATGTTTGACAAGAGGAGGCCAAGTGATGCCATGGGGAACTCCCCAACCGGGCACTTCCTCGCCGTCGCCGCAGATGCCATGGGGATATTCTTTGATAGGGTAGACGCCAATGGTCTGGGGACTTCCACCATGGTCGACACAATCACCTCCATCGCTAGGAGCTGTAAGATAAGTTTAATTTGAGTGTTGTCGATATTTATTCAATCATATGGTAATCTAACGCATATCTTTGGATATCACTTGTAGGGATCGAGCTCACAACAAACTCCACCTCCAAAAGGAATGATCGACTAAATGTTTTGAGTTGTAACTTAATTTGTCAACTGATGTATCTTATTTTGTGATCTCAAATATTCGTATGCGGTGGATGTGTCGATATATTGCACATGTGGTGAATGTGTCCATATATCGTATATGTGTGTTGTACTCTTAAAATTGTTATATGTGTTTTATGATGACTGTTGTTGAGGCTTCCTGTCTAGGGAGGGCGCCAAACAACTAGTATATTAAAAAAACTACTTACGTGCGTGGATAACCCACAAAATTAAGTCATGTAGGACAAGTACATGGGTTAACCCAATAGTTCACTCTTCACTGTCACGTGGCTCACCCTACCACGTACTTAGGTGCCACATGGCCATTAACTGCCACGTCAACAACGACGGCTAAGTGTGTGGGTCAACCCACGTACTTAACCACCACATCACCTACATGCTAGTCTTCACTACTCCTTAAGCACGCAGCGTGGGCGCCTATGCGATACCGTGCCTACGTGTCATGCAGAGCTCCCGCAAATCGCGTGCATTGCGTACCTAGCTCTCGCAATCCACTCCACCAGCTCCCGCAAACCGCTCCCCCATCCTCTGCAATCCCCCACCCTGCGCAATCAGTGCCCCCTCCGATTCCCTCCCCCTCCACTTCCCCAGCTACCAACGCCTTGCACCGAGCTCCCGCAATTCTCGCGCATGGCAGATCCCTCCTCTCGCAATCCGCTCCACCGTCTCCCGCAAACCGCTCCCCCAGCTGCCCCACCCTCCACAATGCCCTCCCCCACCTACGCAATCAGCTCCCCCTCCAATTCCCTCCCCCTCTGCTTCCCCAGCTGCAACGCACTCGACGCGTTTCGGCTGATGCTGGGAAATGGCCCGGGCGCCCGCATCCCACAATCCTCGTGTCTAATACTTCAGTTAGCATAGACCTCCAAAGTATTAGGGCTTTTCCTCACCCACCCTCTTGTCGGCCAGACACTCGCCGCCACCGCCAACTACAACTTTGGCTCGCCGTCGCTGCAGGTTGGGTCTGAAATTCAACTGAAATTTCCTGAAATTTGTTCTTTTCGGTTGGGTCCAAAATTTTTCACAAAATGAATTCCAAAACCTTGGTAAAAATATATTTGGTTATTACTAGACTTACTTTCTGCTATTTGAACCTAAACAGTTCTTGCAATGCTGATTTGTGTAGTTGCGAGTGAATTGTGGTCATTCTTTAGTGAACCAATTACTGCTGTGATTTTTTAGTGACTACAATTGGGGATGTCGTGGGCGGTTTGGTTCTGGTGGCTGCTATATTTTAGTCAATAATCTGATGGACTGGATACAATGTTTAGTGGTTGCTATTTGTTGTCATATACCTTGTTTTTAGTTATGTACATATTCTTTACGCATGAGCAAATTGTGGGCATTTTTTAGTGAATCAATTACTGCTGAGGGCATTTTTAGTGAATCAATTACTGAACTGGTGGCTGCTATTGATTACTGATTAATCTGATGAACTGGATACATTGTTTACTAGGGGCTATTATTTTGGTGGCTGCTATTGTTTTAGGTTTTAGTGATGAATCAGATAATTTGCTCCATGGGTATTGTTTTACTGATTAATCAAGAATTGTTTGGATGATTAACTTAATACACTGTTTAGTGGTTGCTATTGTTTTAGGTTTTAGTGATTAATTTGATGGACTAGATACAATGTTTAGTGACTGAATTTATTTTAGTGATTAATCTGTGAACTGGATACATTGTTTACTGGGGGACATTTTTTAGTTAATCATCCAAACTGAACTGGTGGCTGCTATTGTTTTAGTGAATAATCTGATGGACTGGATACAATGTTTAGTGGTTGCTATTGTTTTAGATTTTAGTGATTAATCTGATGGACTAGATACAATGTTTAGTGGCTGAATTTGTTTTAGTGATTAATATGTGAACTGGATACATTGTTTACTGGTTGCTATTATTTTGGTGGCTGCTATTGTTTTTAGATTTTAGTGATTAATCAGATAATTTGCTCATGGGGGCATTTTTTAGTGAAGCAATTACTGATAGCAACCTCTATAGTTCTGGTGGCTGCTATAGTTTTCCTAATTAATTAGAGAATTGTTTTAGTGATTAACCATGTGTGTTTAGTGGCTGGTATTGTTGTCATATACCTTGTTTTTAGGTTTGTACATACTACCTGAGCATGACCACATCAGCCTTATGTTTGAACGATTTCACACATTTACATTTGTGAATGTGTTGACCGCAAGCATCATCTTTATTTAAATCGGAAACTTGGTTTTACAATGATGTCTCATTGAAGTTCTTGCTTTTCCTTGTTTGCAAATCTGAAATACCTTGTAGGTTCTAGTGGAAAGAAGACCCAAAGGACCTGAACAGCAAAATCTAAGGTAACTTATGATGAACAGCTAAATATGTTTTCGTTATTGTTCTCAGCAAATAATCTAATATGCAAGTTGATATGTTAGGCATATTTCATTCCCGATGTGACGCCAATCATCTATACTCTTTAATTTTTATCTGTTGCCGCTTCTGTTTAGTGACCTCGCTTGTTTGGAAAAATATTATCATTCGAGATTGCTGCCAGCGTTAGAATCTGATGTTCCTATTGCGACACATATTTTTTGGGTTGTCTAGGCGTGCTGTTTTTTATAGGATACTAAAGGAGAAAACATAAACAAATATTGGTCTTAGATCCTCACAGATTAGTGTACAGTTAGCACGATGCATTGCACTTTATGGCAGGAGCATAATATCAATTGGCAGTCATAGATGCATTGCACTTCATGGCAGTTAGCGTGATGTAATGCCCTAAATCACGCTTTAGGTAATATAGGGAAACTTCTTCCAAAAGAAAATAAGCAGAAGTAATTTCTAATAAGGGACCAACATATGAATCAACCTAGCCTTGGTGGAGTTAGGCATTTGGACATATTCTCTGAAAACATAGAGTTGAAGTTTTAATAGAGATTATATATTAGAAATTACTTTCTAATCAAATAAATAAGTAATGAATATTGAATCGATGAATGTACCTTTAAATTGGATTATATATATATATATATCCAAAATAGTATCTTCTTAAAAAAGTCAAATGCTCGTTTTGTGCATGACATATTTGAAGCATTTTTATAAAACCACCAATAAATAAGTTGAACTTTCATCTCATGCTAAGATTTTTATTTGCTACATCTAATTTGAAGTTGAGATTCAAAACTAGACTTGAATATTTGAGTTTGAATTGGAGAAATAGGAATAAAAAAATAGGAAAAAGAAGGAATCTGCTCTCTGGCCACATTCACATGATCGACCCAAGTAGACTACACGTTCTTTCTTTTTGTTTTTTTCTCTATCCATGGAAGACGTCGCTATGTTATCATTAGCACAAATTTAATCACGGTCATCCACTGGTGCACGACTGTGTTCACCGGTGCATGCCGCTAGCCTGTGGGACTGTGTTGCCACAGCTTATCTTCGCTAGGACGTTGCATCCGCCAGGCCCATGCCAGCTGGGGGTGGTTACGATTCGCGTGGATAGGATAGACCGAGTTGCCAGGTCCTTCTACCCGAGATTGGATAGAGCTCGCCGTAATCCGCTACTGCAACAAACGCGAACCATAACTACCTCCGTAACAAACTTCCCCGCTGATTCCCTGATTCATGCTTTGCCAGTTCGCCTCCAGGATATATAAACCAGCCAGGGTCGTGTCGTATCCTTCGTTGAGTCCATGGAAGCAAGCGAGATACTTCACCACGAACCGAGAGATAGAGACCCACCATAGACACGAGACAGGAAGGTGCCTACCGAGGAGCTGAAGGCAGCCACAAAGGAACCGGGCACACCGTCGCCGGGTTCTCAGGCTCAGGCTCTAGGAGTTCGTGTGGATGTGCTGGTGCGCATGTAGGGTGCTGCGGTGGGAGATCGAACCAGTGCCATGGAGAGGCTCGCCAGAGGTTGTCTCCTCCACAAACACTGCCTGTATTATGGGTAGCAACATCGGCACCATCGTTTCGGGTAAGATCAAACCGACCTGCGTCGCTATCCCTTCAGCTTCGTGTAGCACCGTCCCATACAGAGTTTAGGACACTAGTTGGCAATCTGGGCAGTTCATTGGGTATGACCGCCGTAGGGGTTGAACAGGGAGGCACCCCTTGTTCGGTCGTAAGGAAGAAGACGGTCTGCTGGCCATCGGATCGATAGCGGACGGCTTAGATTGGTCACGCGAATCGTTTAGGCAAGGGTTAAATCCGGGCCGTAGGATCGGATCGGATGGATCCAGGGTGATCTCGACTTCTTTAAATCCCCGCCCTTGATTTTAGATCCAAGGGTTCCTGCTGCGTACCGTTTCGATATTAGGGCAATCTAACCTGGGCCGTAGAATTAGATCTGGGCGGCCAGGATCGCTGCGTACCCCTTCGGCCGAAGCCTTTTGCATAAGAGACCCTAGCAAATACTCGAATCAACCCGCCATCCTCTGGTGTTAGAAAATAATTGCATCGGGGTCCTGAAATTTATGAAATAGACCCTGGACTCTTCTGAAATAGTGGCCACAGTCCAGAAGTTGAATAAAATAATTATATTAATGTGGAAAATAGGTTTTTAGTATAAAAATAAATTCAGAAACTTGTATAATTCATAGAAAATTCATATTAAGTCTAAATTGACCCATTCCAGTTCCTATAATTTTGTTTTAATATTATTCATCACTTAGTAATACTGTTTTAGCATGAAACCCATGATGAAATTTATCTCTTAATTAATTTTGTACTAAACACATAAAACCTTTAGAAATTCATAACTTAAAATCTATAACTCCAAATTGATTTATTCCAGTGGCATTAATTTTGTATTAATATTGTTTATCACCTAGTACCTTTGTTTAGCCATGAAACTTGAATTAAGATTGTTCATTTGAATTAATCTATTCTAGGTTCTAAATAACTTCATAAATTCATAACCCCGTTTTGATCCATTCTAGTTGCATTAGTCTCACAATAATATTTATTCTCATCTGGTAACTTTATTTTGTCATGAAATATAGGTTAAACTGTTGCACTTAGTCTATTCTACATTTAACCACGTGGATCTTCGAAAATCATAACTCGGTAACCGTAGCTCCGAATTTAGTAATTCTTGTTCCTACGATCTCGTAGCGACGCGTAGATTATTAATACGCAGTTTATTCTTATGTTTGATGTAATGTTAATTTTGCCTATACCATGTTTGTCTGTATTGCTACGTTTAGCAGTGAGGACACGTGTCATCTGAATAGCAAGTTGGTACCTGGAATCTCAAGTCCCAGGCAAGTTGTGCCCTTGATCACTTCTTTTACCCACTCATGTTCTAATTAATCATAATGATCTGCATAGGTTAATTTTGATGGGACCCAATAGGTTACCCTAGTTTGATTATCTTTATACCTTGTTTACCATTGAACTTTTTGGGTAGTACTTGCTAGTGCTTTATGTGGTTTTGGGTATGAAGATACATTATTCATGATCACACTGTTATTATCTATTTATTATTACTGTTCATGATAAGATCATTATGTTAATTGGAACATGGAGCGACCACCCGGGAAAACAGTGCTACCACAAGGGTTTAATGGGACGCCCTTGGCTGATTAATTAGGAAAGCTAGTGGAAGACTACCTTACCCGAAAGGGGCAAGGGCAGTAGGGGAGTGGTCAGTGTAGGGAGGCCCTTGGGATGATTTTGCTGCGATGGCGGTCATGCGAGGGGTCCCTGCATTGGAGCTTCCTATAAACTGTAGCGGGTTTTCTGAAGCTAGTGGAACTTTGTAAAGGCCTCGTAGTGTTACCCTGCCTCGCCTCCTCGGTAGAGGTGTATGGGAAGTCGCGATCCCTTGGCAGATGGGTAACATGACTTGTGGGTAAAGATGCGCAACCTCTGCAGAGTGTAAAACTGGTATACTAGCCGTGCTCACGGTCATGAGCAGCTCGGACCCTCACATGATTAATTTATGGAACTAAATTCAATTTGTCATATGCATTGCATCGCAGGTGATGTTGTTACTTTTATTCTACTACTTAATTGGGTTTGGTATTTACTTATACTTAGTAATTGCTAATAAAATTTTGCCAACTCTAAAAGCAATGCTCAGCTTCAACCATCCTCTTTGGTAAGCCTTACACGTGAGCTCCCACCTTTGGCGAGTTCATGCACATTATTCCCCACAACTTGTTGAGCTATGAACGTATGTGAGCTCACTCTTGTTGTCTCACACCCCCCCTCACAGGTCAAGAACAGGTACCACAGGATGAGGCGCATGGAGGATGCTGCGATGTGTTCGTGAGAGGTCTAGGCCGTCGTCTCCCAGTCAACTTTGGGTTGCTGGACCGTTGTCTCCTTATAATGTAATTATTTATTTATTTTGTATAGAACTCCTATTATATAGTAAAGATGTGACATTCGATCCTGTGCCATGATTCATCATATGTGTGAGACTTGGTCCTAGCACACCTGGTGATTATGTTCGCGCCCGGGCTTTGGACCCCTAAAATCCGGGTGTGACACACGAGCTCTAAAAGTAAATAGAAATGAGTATTAAAATGAATCGCACTTGTGTAGAACTGTAGATTGAACATAAAACCTACTTGATCATGAGCACATGGAAGCATTTTTTAGTGAAGCATGTACTGCCATTTTTAAGTGAAGCATTTACCTAACCATTTACAATGCAGGATTCCACATTGCGGACACATGAGAGTCCAGCCTACGCCAATGCTCCTACAGGTTACTCCCAGATGGCCCTTCATTTTCCTGTTTCAACATAATAGAAATCCTATACAAACAATTTGGTACTGAAACTCGTTGTTGTCCGAGACGGTCCTTCATTTGGCTTGATTTTTTATCTATTATGTAAAATGCACTCGTGTTCTTGTTTGCTTTATCGGTATATATCTTGCTTACATTTGCATAATTGTTTGGGATTTCATCACTTTTGATTGCAAAATTGCATAACAATGATGTCCATGTCAATTTTTTATCCATTATGTCAAATGCAGTCATGTATTAGTTCATGCTGTTTGTGTTCATATGTGCCTACTTTATTGAAATCGAACACTTGGTTCTACATCAATGTCTCATTGAAGTTCTTCCTTTTGCTTGTTTGCAAAACTGAAATCCCCTTGTAGGTTCTGGCCAAAAGAACAATATATTGAACAGTAATATCTTCAACAGCAAAAAATACAGATGTTTTCGTTATTGTTCTCATCAACTTTGCCTCTTGTATTTTTTAGATATTGGGTTGTGGATAAAAGTTGATTGAACTCCAAGCCAATAAATCAAATCTACACATTCAGGTACATGATCCTTTGTCAGTTTACCAGCTTTTTTGCTGCTCTATCTCATGACACTAGCCTTTTTTCTACTGTCAGTTGTACTTCTTGATTATGTATTTCAATTGGCTGACATGTTCAAGTGGAAAAAATTATCTCTTTAAAACAAAAAAACTCAACAGTTGCTGACATACCCTACTATGAATACGTCAAATTAAGGCCAAATGATTATTTCATTTTAATTTATGAAATGTTGATAGTTAGCCATTCAACTTGACACACTGCACCTGTATAAACATTTTTTTGAGGCAAATATGTAGTAATGCACTAATTACCTGTACATCTACTTGGTTGCCCTTCGAAGTTGACTTTTTTAAGTGAATCCACCTTTACTAAGTCCTTGTAGATTATATATGCATCTTATTCTATCTTTGTGTTATTTGTGATATGCTATTTAATCCTTCTCATAAATTTATGGTTCTTTTAAAATGTGTGCAAACTGATACCTGGTCACAATAGGCATCAGATTGTGTGTGAAAGTAACTAAACCAGTACATTGTCCCTAGCAGATATTCTTTAGTGAAAACGGAGAACCAACAGAAACATATCTGATGGGGCATGCTGGTCGCACACAATTCACAGACATCTCAAACACTAGCACTAAAGGTAAAAAGCTACTACACACATGTCGAATAATGATTGAAACATAATAAGTAGAGGAACACTGAAACACAAAGTTACATTGTAGGTGATCAAAATGGATCAATCTCGCTTGGACCAATGGTCGATGCTAATGAACGTAAGAGGCAAAGGGATAAGAAAAGATATGCATCGATGTCCGTTGAACAAAAGAATGAGAACAAGAGGAAGCGTCGTGAAGCACGTCAACGAAATAAAGAACTACCAATAAAGCCCAAGTCATCTAGAGGTGATGAAAATTTAAATTTTGTAAATGTTATACCTACATGCCCCTACAATACAAAGTTGACATGTATCCTTTTCTATATGGGTAATGGGTAATTAAATGAAGAAGACATTAATACCAAGCATACACGTGAGGCGATTAACGTTGAAATAAGTGGAGATTTGCATCTTGGTTCAGGTACACGAACATTTTATCAAAAAATTCAATACAACCTGTTGCTGATTAGTATGCATTAATCCTATATTTTGGTTTTCATCGTGATTCATAGATACCTTTCCAGGTAACTGTAGCATGATTGATTTCACAAATTTTGCAACACATGACATTATAGGTATAACAATCATACTTTTTAGCCATTGTATTTTTTCATTGAAAAGGCTCCTGCCTTTTGTACCACTGTTGATTTGGCTAATGCCTAGGATGATTATGGCAGGTCCTGTTAAAAACACTTCATCGGCTGGTAATTCTATCGAACGAAAGAGTCAAATGGATAGAGAAAGGATTGCAACAATGTCGGTTGAACAAAGGAATAAGTTCAACAAGAAGCGTCGTGAAACGCGTCAACGAAATAAGGGACAAAATGTGATGCCCAATGTGTCAGGAGGTGATGAAACCCATAAAATTTATAGTGATATATGTGTGTGCATAAACCTACAATTGGAAATTAATTGTATTCATATTTTGTAGATGGAGACAAAAAAGAAAACATGGATCCAGATGATGATAGCGATTGGATGCATAGGAATGAGGGTTTTCAGGCAAACGACATTGTAGCAACGACAGATCTTCTGACACAAGGTACATGATTGTTCACTTGCAAAGTATAGGAAAAAATGATACATTTTAATTACTTTAAACCTAGACATGCCTTATTCCCGGCAGTGTTCATGAATCTATTGGTGTCATTGGGGAACCGGGTATAGGAATCACGAGGGAGTCTAAGCTTAAACGCCTTAGGTTGTATAATCAGACACCAAGGCGGAAAGAGGCGAAGATAGAGTATATGAGAAAACATAGAGCATTGCAGGCTGACACTTTGAATCACGCATCCATCGCCATGGAGGACCCAACATATACCCCTGAGGTTGTACACCCTACAACAGATGCAACGAAAATGTCTACTGAAGCAGTAAGACGTAAACATCATGTGACGCGTGGGGAAAGACAAGCTATCTTAGCCCGTCAAAACCAACAATTTGAAGCATCCATTGCAAAGAACGTGGAACGTGGCTACTTTGATTGGGGATACTATCAGTGATGCTGATATCAACAACAATGGTAATTACTATCCAATCTTAAATGGATCTTGCACGACGAAGATACTAAACGTGTGTTTCCATCAGCACAATGTAGGGTTCCATGCCAAGGCGCTACCTTCCCCACTAATGGGAGTGCAGGCATAACCGAACAAGAAAGTGGGGTAGAGCATTTAAGAGCGAAGCCAAGTGTCGGGTACCGTAATTAGGGGTACCCCCAATACTCCTAAGCATGGCTGAAAAACATCTTCAAAATAGACCGTAAAAACTGGTAAGCACAGCTCAAAGTTAAAGCCTCATCTACCAAGGGACGCGATCTCGTCTCACCGAAGCCCGGCCTCGGGCAAGAACAGTAGTCCCGGACGAATTCATGCCTCGCCCGAGGGCCTTCTCAGGCAGCGGGCACACCCCGGCTCGCCCGAGGCTAAGCTCGGGCAAACTTTGTCGTATAGCAACCTCGGCCAAATCGCCTTACCGCCGACCGTATCGCTTGCGCATTTAATGCAGGGATCACCTGACACCTTATCCTGACACGCGCGCCTCAATTGGCAAGGTCGAAATGACCACAGTCACTTCGCCCCTTTACTGATCGTTCTGACAGGAAAACAACACTATTCATCCCGTTCCGACTACTGTGCCAACCACCAGGGTAAGACTAACAACAATAAGTCACGGCCTCTCCCAAGTTCAACCTCGGGCGCAACATGGAGCTCCGCCTCGCTCGACCCCAGGCCTCAGCCTCAGCCTCGGCCTCGGGAGAAGGTCTCCACCTCGCCTGACCCCAGGCCTCGGCCTCAGCCTCGGCCTCGGGAGAAGGTCTCCACCTCGCCCGACCACAGCCTCGACCTCGGGAGAAGTCACCGCCTCGCCCGACCTTGACCTCGGACCGACTACGCTACAGGGGATACATCATTACCCTGCCTCTAGCTAGCCGCCTCAGGCTACGAAGGAACAAGACCGGTGTCACATCTAGATTACTCCGGCAACAGGTAATGATGGTTCCCTGCATGCGTCCATGACGTCAATTGTTCTCAGCTGTCTACGAAGGCAAAGAAACGTCAGTAGGACCCAGGGCCGCACCGCCAGCTACGCTTCTACAGGGCTCAAGCACTTCTCCGCCGGCCACGTTAGCACATAGCTACACCCCCATATGTACAGCTGGACCATCCCCTTATATCTATAAAAGGGGATGCCAGGGCCTTCCCAAGAGAGGGAAGAGAGGGAAAAAAGGGGGCTAACTCAGACGGCTCACCTCAAAGCCAAACCCTCTCTCGCGAAGCTTGTAACCCCTACTACGAGCACCCCGGTGCAAGATAACATAAGCCTCATCTCCCCTCTTGTGTCTCATCTTGCATTAATCCATCTGGGCAGGGACACGCAGCGTCAAATTCACTAGTCAGTTGAGGGTCCTCGCGGGTTCAAAACGCCGACAGTTGGCACGCCAGTTAGGGGGTCCAGCTGCGTGTTGGCAATACTTTCCCATTGAGATCCAGATGGACAATCTTCAGCAGCCTCTTTAGCCCGGGACGGTGCTCCACTTTGGGAGTTTCGAGTTCATGTCCCCCGATGGCAGCTACGACATGGTACTCCTCCCCCCATAGCACAACAACAACGACGGTCGTCAGCTCGCCCGGCGGAGGCGAACTCGACGACGACATCTCCCCGTGGCGGAAGAGGAACACCCGAGTTTGCCCCGCCACCCTCCTCGCCGGAGGAGGAGGAGACGGAGCGACCATGGCCAGGCAGGAGGCAGCACCTCGTCGACTGTTAGACCAGAGCGAGTCGACGACGCCGACACCCCTGCGGGGGACATGTCGGGTGTTATCCTCGCACCTGGGACAACGACGGGTGTTGCTTCCCAGCAACGTGCCAACCCCAGGCGGACTGATGACGCCGGCACCCTTGCGAGGGACTTGTCGGGCATTAGCCTCGCACCTGAGATAGCGACACATTCCATCTCCGATGCAACATCACCGCCGTCCACCAACCAGGAGGTACCACCAGTTTTCCATCTTGTTCCCTTTAGATTCAGCTTCGACCCACCAAGCGACCCCACTTCGGCAAGCGCTTTCGCAAGGGCATATCCTGACCTTCCGGGGTACCATATGTGGTCAACTTGGAACCTACTGACGACCGTCTCAACCTCCGGACCCATGGGTTCCGAGGAAGAGGACGACCCCGACTTCAGTTGGGATTTCTCCGGACTCCGTGATCCTAGCGCCATGCAAGACTTCATATCCGCCTGTGACCACTGCCTCTCCGGCTGCTCTGTTGATGGCCATAGCCTTGACGATGAGGGTTACGACCCAACTTGCGAGTGTTTCCACATCGACCAGGGGGATCACGACGAAGACAACCACCTCGGCATGCCAAGAAACGACGATGCCCCAGTGCCTGCGTCTCGCGTTGAGATCCCGCGGGAGCTAGCTGTGGCCCGAGTCCCTGCGGGGGGTCAGGGCACACAGCTCGAGCAACTCCGTGAGATGTAGGCCAAGCTCAACGAAGAAATGGGGCGACTTGTGTAGCTCCGACAAAACCTCGAGCAAGAGTGGGCAGGCCGAGCACTCGCCGGAGGAGCGCGTCATTAGGCCCGGGACGTCCAGCGCCGTATTATTGATGATGCCAGGGCAAGGCTGCCCCCGACCTTCAACGGGGTCGGCCAGAACCTAGCTGCAGCAGCGATATTACTTCGAACAATGCCGGAGCCATCCACCACCGAGGGGCGATGTATCTAGGGCGAACTCAAGGACCTCCTGGAAAATGCCGCACCCCGACGAGCCGAGAGCTCTACCTCCCGTAGGCGAGGATGCCCCTTGGAGCATCACGCAGCTCCCCCTCGGGACAGACGACGGTTCCCCCGGATGTCTTCTCCAGGGACATATATCAACCATCCGTCAAACTCAACGACGCACCCGAACCCGAGGAGACCTCGGCCCAGCCCGAGGTACCCTCGGCCGCCGAGGGTGAGGCCCTGTGCGTCGAGATAGAGCAGAATGGGGTCACACCAAACCTAAACTGGCAGACCCCGTACCTGGAATATCTCCTCCGAGGAGAGCTGCCCCTCGACAAGGCCAAAGCTCGGCGACTGGCTCGGCGCGCCAAGTCGTTCGTTTTACTGGGTGATGAAAAAGAGTTGTACCACCGCAGCCCATCAGGCATTCTCCAACGATGCATATCCGTCGCCCAATGACAAGAGCTATTACAAGAAATACACTTGGGGGATTGCGGTCACCATGCAGCACCTCGAGCCCTCGTAGGAAACGCTTTCCGACAAGGTTTCTACTGGCCGACCATAGTGGCCGACGCCACTAGGATTATACGCTCCTGCCGAGGGTGTCAATTCTACGTGAGACGGACACACCTGCCCACTCAGGCCCTACAGACAATACCTATCACTTGGCCATTTGCCGTGTGGGGTCTGGACCTCATCGGTCCCTTGCAGAAGGCACTAGGGGGCTTCACGCACCTGCTGGTCGCCATCGACAAATTCTCCAAGTGGATCGAAGTCCGACCCTTAACCAGCAACGGGTCCGAACAGGCGGTGGCGTTCTTTACAAATATCATCCACCGCTTTGGGATCCCAAACTCCATCATCACCGACAATGGCATGCAATTCACTGGGAAAAAGTTCCTAGACTTCTGCGAAGGCCACCACATCCGTGTGGACTGGGCCGCCGTAGCTCACCCAATGACAAATGGGCAGGTGGAGCGCGCCAATGGCATGATTTTGCAGGGGCTAAAACCAAGGATCTACAACGACCTCAACAAGTTTGGCAAGCGATGGATAAAAGAGCTACCCTCGGTGGTTTGGAGTCTGAGGACGACGCTGAGCCGGGCCACGGGTTTCTCGTCGTTTTTCCTAGTCTATGGGGCCGAGGCCATCCTACCCACGGACATAGAATATGGCTCCACGAGGACAAAGGCATACGACGACCAAAACAACCAGACCAGCCGAGAGGATTCATTGGACCAGCTGGAAGAGGCTCGGGACGTAGCCTTACTACACTCAGCGCAGTATCAGCAGTCTCTACGATGCTACCACGCCCAAAGGATTCGGCCCCGAGGCTTCCAGGTGGGAGATTTGGTGCTTCGGCTACGACAAGACGCCCGGGGGTGCCACAAGCTTACTCCTCCCTGGGAAGGGCCGTTCATCATCGCCAAAATTTTGAAGCCCGGGACATACAAGCTGGCCAACGATCAAGGCGAGGTCTACAACAACGCTTGGAACATCGAACAACTATGTCGCTTTTACCCTTAAAGTGTTTCAAGTCGTTCATGTATCTCGGTCCCTTTACATGTATAAATAAAAAGTCTAACTGTCAAGGGAGGATCAGCCTTGCCTCAGCAAAAACCGACCCTCCCTCGGGGGCTAGAAGGGGGGAACCCCCTCTGCGTCAAAATTTCCCTCGGAAAAGTTTTCTACCAAAACAACTTTCGTGCCTTTCGACTATATCGATAACAGAATCCTAAAAACGAGCGAGAGAGACCTTGAACGGCAAGGCCGACCGAGCCGAGGGACTCCTACGCCTCCGGGATACGGATACCTCACTCATCACCTTCCATGAAAAGTAACTCGCGCCCGGATAAGTGATTCTGCTACCGAACAAGTCCTAACGCTCGAAACAAGAGGATAGAAAATGCAGCTTTATACTCTGACACTAAACATCTTTAGGCCTCAGTGGCCGCAAGAAACATACACATACTTAGAATAAACTGTTCCCCACAGGCTCATGTGTCGGCAGGGGGAGGAGCAGCACCCTCGGCGTCGTTCCTACCCGCGGCGGAATCCGGCCTGACCTCGGACGGTGACACAGGCGGAAAGATCTCCACCTCAAAAAAGGAAGCCAACGTCGCGCCTGGGCCCTCGGCCGCCGCATTAAGCCTTTGGACCTCCGCTAGGGCGGCCTCGTCTTCGTCGGGTAAGCAGTAGCCCTCGCTGACCTGCTCCAAATCCACGTCGTAGTGGGAAGCGAGGACAGCGAAGGCCCACCTAACGCCGTGGTGCAGCGCCCCGCGGAGTCTGCTGCGCACGTGGCCGCCCAAGGCCCACAGGCGACTCTGGGGGGAGCTGCCCAAGGGGACGTCGTCGAGGCCAAAGGTCCGGCAGAAGGCCGAGATGGCCTCGGACATGGCCATGCGGTCGACCTCTTTCTGCTCAACCGCTTGGGCAAGCGCCTTGCAGTTCTTGACAGACTCGTTAAGAGCCGTCTCGAACCCTGAAGACAACCGGACAATATTCTTCAGACACGAGGAAAAGAATGAAGCTAAAACAATGTCACAAAGCAAGCAAAACATACCTTCGGCCCGGGCACGCTGCTGTGAGGCCATGGCTTGGGCGGGCCGGGCAGACCCGACGGCCACGGCCAGGCCCTCCGCAAGGGTCCCGGCCCGAGCGGTCGCCTCAGGTCTAGAAGGGGGGAACCCCCTTTGCGTCAAAATTTTCCTCGAAAAAGTTTTCTACCAAAACGACTTTCGTGCCTTTCGACTATATCGATAGCGGAATCCTAAAAACGACAAGAGAGACCTCGAACGGCAAGACCGACCGATCCAAGGGACTCCTACGCCTCCGGGATACGGATACCTTACTCATCACCTTCCGCGAAAGGTAGCTCACGCTCGGATAAGTGATTCTGCTACCGACGAACAAGTCCTAATGCTCGAAATAAGAGGAAAGAAACACAGCTTTATACTCAAATACCCAAATGTTCAGGCCTCAGCAGCCACAGAAAACAAACACACATACTTAGGATAACTATGCTACATAGACTTAGACGTCGGCAGCACCCTCGGCGGTTTTTCCCGACCTGCTGCAGATGTCTTAGTACTTAAAGCAATTACATTTTGCACTCAGGCAAATACCATTACATTCCCTTACAAACAGGACCACAACTCCATTCCCGCAGGAATGAACTACCTCCACACCAGAAGGGCTGCAAGATAACAAACTCCAAGCGGCTCACCGACGACCACTGCACCAGCAACGACAACAACCTCCGCCTCGGGCGGCTAGACAGCAGCAGTGATTGCCCCAGGGCAAACGCTACTGTGAAAAGGCCCTCGCCCCCGTCTCCACACGGGGGGGCGAGAACAAGCCATTAAAGCCAAAGAGCCAGAGGTCTGGCCATAGGTGGCACTGACGGTCTCGTCAGCGGAGGCAACCACCTCTGCAGTGGGAAGCCTCACCTATGGCGGTCACCACCTCAGCACCGACGACAACGGCCACCTGCGCACCGATGCTGCACCAGCGAATGGCGGCCGCCCCAGCACGCACAAGGAGGTCCTCGCTCCCGTCCTCGCTACGGGAGTGAGGACAAGACCATCCAGGAACGCGGACACCGCCCCTGCGGCGTACGACGTCTTGTACGACCCCCCCCCGGTGTGGCCGGCGGCGCGGGACGGGCCGTGGACGTGCCCAACCTGCGCACGGCACGACCGTCGCCCGTGCGGTGGACGGATAGCCACACCCCGACCAGGCAGCAGGTGGCAGTTCGCCTCCTCCGCAAGGCTGGTGTACGCCCTTCTCCCTCGAATGCTGGAGGAAGAAGCAGGTTGCCAGCCCATGCGGAAGGCAGGACCCCAACTCAGCTTGCCCTTCCCCCCAGCACGGATGATGAACATCCTTGAAGCTGAGGGCAGGGGGAGGCCATATCCCGGCTCGCTCTTCTCCACCACAAGGCTGACGATCATCATTCTGGGTGACCACTGGCGGGGAACTGCAGCCGGGCTGCATGATGAAAATCCTTGAAGCCGAGCGATGACTAAAGAGCGCCAACCCCCACGAGGTCGTGCTCCTCCAACAGCAGCAAGAAGAAGGCAACACCGGTGCACCCCATCTGGAGGCCCAGAAGATGGAAAGACACGATGAATGCGAGAAGAGCAAAGACATGGCTACTGCCCGGGAGATCAATATCTTTTTAAAGATAGATCTCCCCACTCGCGCCCAAAGCATCACAGGCAAAGTCTCCCCCAACGCGCTCTAGGGTTCCCGCCCTACGACACGGGGGCTAGGTCCCACATGTCATACAAACTGACCCGAAACGCGAAGATGGTGAACCGCCACACACGAAGCATGCAACCACCCCGCGGTTAAGTGCTTTCTCATCCTCGCCAAAACCAGCGGTCGAAAAGGCGGGCCGCCACGCAAGAAGCGTGCAACCGCACCACGGTTGTGCACCCTTTCAGCTTCGTTGCAACCGGCGGTCCAGCATGGCGGCCCGGGCCCACATGTCATGTAACCGGCGCACCGGTTACCATGTGCAAAAAGACCGTACCGCCACTTGCGCCAATGCCGCGTCTTCTCGAGACTACAGAACTAGTGCAACGACTCGAGGCAGCCCCGCGCATGACCCAACAATGCCAATTAAGTGCGACGGTCACGGGTCAATCAGCCGTGGGGATAGACACGACAGTTGGTATGACCATAGGCGGACCGGCAGCAATTGTAGCAACAGACGTATGGAAGCAGCGGTCCAACCACCAACCAGGCCCTGGTCCCACCTACAGGCTCGCATCCTCCCCTGAAGCGGCAGGGGAGCCCTCTCCTACAGCATAAAGACGACGCACCCGTGTTCCATTCCTTGAACGACTCGTGCACGCGCAACAGATACCCACGAGTCGCCCGTCCTGTCGCATTAACTCCCTAGCAGGACACACGTCCCCTTTGGCAGGCGGGCATGCGCCGTTTCGCCTCTGTCATGATGACTGCCTCAAAAAAGGTGCGCCACACAGTTTCGAAATATCTCCTTTCTTCCTTTCCTCTTTCTCTCTCTCCACAGGGATCGGGAAAAGGGACATTTCGAAGGAGCCCTTCATAGCAAAAGAAACGGGCCCTTAGCCCTCCTACTGATCAGGGGTTCGAAGGTTGCGCCCCGCGGGGTTCGGCGACCGCCCCAGAGCACTCGGGCTCTGAGCCCTTTACTGATCAAGGGTTCGAAGGTTGCGACCCGTGGGGTTCGGCGACCGCCCTAGAGCACTCGGGCTCCGAGCCCTTTACTGATCAGGGGTTCGAAGGCTGGCCCCTCGAAGGGATTCGACAGCCGCCCCAGAACATGCAGAGTCAGGGATGACCCTGGGTACGTCCGTTACATGGCCAAGGCTCGAGCTACGCTCCCGAGGTACCCTAAGACATTTTCGAGACCAGCGGGAACGGTTTGTAATGGAATCTCACCGAAGGGAGGCACCGAGCCCTCAGACCCTATCGAATGGGTCCGGGTCTAGCAAATCACCTGCAGGTACTTTTGGAGCGTGCCTCTGGGCCACTAGCCGACCCTTATCGAACAGGGCTCGGGCGTCCGCTCGGATTACCCAATAGCAACTCACCGGAAACACCATGTTCAGCGCCCACCGAGGGTAGCATGGCGCATTCCCCCCTCCTCCTTGCAGAAAGGCGACGAAGGGGCGTACAATAAAAAGCCGAGACGGTCCTCGATCATCCTCTCGCTCCGTGCAGAGGCTCGGAGGCTGCTCTCGCACCAGGCTACGACCAAATTGTTCACCACGTTGACAAACCAGCTTAAAAACTCGGAGCCTGACCATGCACCCGGGCTGCGGCCAGGCCGCATGAGGGAACAACAAGGCCGACCGAGGAATCACAAGAAGAATTAAGACCTCAGAGGAGTCAAACCACTCCTCCGAGGCCTCGGGGGCTACACCCGACGGGTGCGCTCACGCGCACCCATCGGAACAAAATATAACCGAGAAAGACTAGCCCCCTTGCAAAAAATCCGGCAGAACCCCCAAGCGAGTGCCTACACTCCCTTTGAGGCTCGGGGGCTACTGTCGGGTACCGTAATTAGGGGTACCCCCAATACTCCTAAGCATGGCTGAAAAACATCTTCAAAACAGACCGTAAAAACTGGTAAGCACAGCTCAAAGTTAAAGCCTCATCTACCAAGGGAAGCAATCTCGTCTCGCCCGAGCCCGGCCTTGGGCAAGAACAGTAGTCCCAGATGGATTCACGCCTCGCCCGAGGGCCTCCATAGGCAGCGGGCACACCCCGGCTCACCCGAGGCTAAGCTCGGGCAAACTTTGTCGTATAGCAACCTCGGCCAAATCGCCTTACCGCCGACCGTATCGCATGCGCATTTAATGCAGGGATCACCTGACACCTTATCCTGACACGCGTGCCTCAATTGGCAAGGTCGAAATGACCGCAGTCACTTCGCCCCTTTACTGATCGTTCTGACAGGAAAACAACACTATTCACCCCGTTCCGACTACTGTGCCAACCACCAGGGTAAGACTAACAACAGTAAGTCACGACCTCTCCCGAGTTCAACCTCGGGCGCAACATGGAGCTCCGCCTCGCCCGACCCCAGGCCTCGGCCTTAGCCTCGGCCTCGGGAGAAGGTCTCCGCCTCGCCCGACCCCAGGCCTCGGCCTCAGCCTCGGCCTCGGGAGAAGGTCTCCGCCTCGCCCAACCCCAGGCCTCGGCCTCGGCCTCAGCCTCAGGAGAAGGTCTCCGCCTCGCCTGACCTCAGCCTCGGCCTCGGGAGAAGTCACCGCCTCGCCCGACCTCGGCCTCAGACCGACTACGCTACAGGGGATACATCATTACCCTGCCTCTAGCTAGCCGCTTCAGGCTACGAAGGAACAAGACTGGTGTCATATCTAGATTACTCCGGCAACAGGTAATGATGGTTCCCTGCATGCGTCCATGACGTCGATTGTTCTCAGCTCTCTATGAAGGCAAAGAAACGTCAGCAGGACCCAGGGCCGCACCGCTAGCTACGCTTCTACAGGGCTCAAGCACTTCTCCGCCAGTCACATTAGCACATAGCTACACCCCATATGTACAGCTGGACCATCCCCTTGTATCTATAAAAGGGGATGCCAGGGCCTTCCCAAGAGAGGGAAGAGAGGGAAAAAAGGGGGCTAACTCAGATGGCTCACCTCAAGGCCAAACCCTCTCTCGCGAATCTTGTAACCCCTACTACGAGCACCCCGGTGCAAGATAACATAAGCCTCATCTCCCCTATTGTGTCTCATCTTGCACCAATCCATCTGCGCAGGGACACGCAGCGTCAAATTCACTAGTCGGTTGAGGGTCCTCGCGGGTCCAAAACACCGACACCAAGGGTCATTTCCAATGGTAATTGTTAAAAATCTTTATTTAGATGAGGAGGCTACCTTGCCAACTGATTGCCTTTGTCTTTTACGTGGCTTCGCTTTTCACCATCCAGGTGATGATGATGACGAGGCTGTCATATTCGGAGAAGATGATGATGACGATGAGGGATACATATTCGATGGCCAATGTACTTATGTCAATTTTTATTATGATACCAAGACTTATATAAATAAACATGTCTTAGTCGTTGTTTTCCATAAAATCTCAGATGAGGAGACTGACGAGGACAATGAGATCGATGGTACTCAAGATGAATCTATTGCCACTGATGTGCCTGACCCGTACGACAAGTTGTACAGTAACCTCCCTAAAGAAACACATATGCTAAAGCATGTTTCTGACTGTGGTTATTGCACTGCGAAGAAGTTTGAGTATGAGCCACCTGGGTTTTGTTGTCGTGGTGGGAAGGTTGAGCTAGCACCACTGGAGACCCCTCCCCAGTTCATGAGGTTGTGAGATAGTGCAGACTTTGATGCTAAGCACTTTCGTGATAACATTAGGTTTTTTAATGGCCATTTCTCTTTCACTTCCTTGTACTGTTGCCTCGATAGTATGACAACTAATGTGAGAGATTCTGGTATATACACATTTCGGGCACAAGGCATGATGTACCACAATATCAAGTCATTCGGTAAGGTAGGTGGGCCGGAGCATAAACATCTAGAGCTTTACTTTTACGATGATGTTCCTAGTCTCGAGCATCAGTACCGTAAGTGTCGTGAAGAGCAGCTTCAGAAAGACAAAGAGGTTATTAAACAGATAATTGGCATACTCCATGGAAACCCGTACTCCGAGCACCTTAGGAGCATGGGCCATGTTGAGAACCTTGATGACTATCATATCGCATTGAACCTTGACCAGACGTTGAACCAGAAGACATATAACACGCCTCTCACTTCGGAGGTGGCCGCTGTCTGGATCGAGGGGAGCGAACGGCGAGGCCAGTTTACCAAGAGTGTTATGCTACATGGGAAGGATAGGTCAAGCCATGACATCCACTCATACCACGGATGCTATGATGCACTATCATATCTATTGTTCTTCCCTAGAGGTGAACTTGGATGGCATGCAAATATCCCAAAGGTTGGTGTATCCATGGATGAAGTGGATGCATATCGTGCGACGCATAGGGCAAGTAATGCAAATGATGAAGATGCGGATTAGTTGCTTCTTTGTAATTTGAGATTTTTGCATATTATTAACTATGCTTTCGGCATCACTCACTTTTCAATCCTTGCGTATGCAGAATCTCCTAGCCATTTATGTGTGTCCGTACATGACTACTACTGCTACAAATTCCAGATTCGTCCCGGGGTATTCAATCCAATACTTCATGGAAAGCGGCTTTTCCAACAGTTCGTTGTCGATACATACATTAAGATTGAGAGCTCTCGTTTAGATTTCATATGTAAGAATCAGGATCGGTTAAGGGCAGACCTATACCAGGGCTTGGTGGATAGCATGTTAGATGGAGATATTAGAGCAGAAAAGGTTGGGAAGCGAACTGTGTTGTCGACTTCGTTTATTGGCGGTCCTCGTGACATGAAATGTCGGTATATGGATGCTATGGCTCTGGTGCGTAAGTTTGGTAAACCGTACATCTTTCTTACCATGACATGTAACCCCAACTGGGATGAGATAAGGAGGGAGCTTCTCCCTAGGCAGACACCGCAAGATCATCCTGATCTTGTAGTGCGTGTCTTTCATGCGAAGCTACAGGAGTTAAAGCATAGGCTGACTAAATAGGATATTCTCGGTAAGGTCCGGACCTACGTCTATGTCGTGGAGTTTCAAAAGCGAGGTTTGCCACATGCCCATTTTCTACTCATCATGCAGAGGAAGTACAAGCTCACGTGCCCTGAGCAGTATGACCTTTTGATCTCAGCCGAGATCCCACACAACAAGTACCCTGAACTACGAAAGATGGTGATCAAGCATATGATGCATGGCCAGTGTGGGTCGCTAAACCCTAACTGCCCATGCACTAAGGGTCATGCATCGTGCAAGAATCATTACCCCCGACCTTTCAGTGACACAACCTTGCAAGGGAAGGACTCATACCCGATTTACAGACGTCATGATGATGGGCGTAAGGAAAAGGTTCGAGGATGCGAATTGGACAATAGATGGGTTGTACCTTACAACCCTTACCTCCTTCGTCTCTTCAATAGTCACATCAATGTTGAGGCGTGCGGGAGCATCAAGGCTGTTAAATACCTGTTCAAGTACATATACAAAGGCCACGATCGTGCGTTTGTTGTTATGAGAGATGCAAGCAAGGTAGATGATGATGTAGATGAGATCAAGCAGTACAGAGATGCAAGGTGGGTGACTCCTTTAGAAGCGTTATGGAGGATATACGGCTTTGAGCTTAGTCAGAACTCTCCACCTGTGATGCAGCTGCAACTCCATCTTCCAAACATGCACATGGTGGCGTTTCACGAGCGACAAATGGTCGAGCGAGTCGTCAACCATCCAGGTGCTGATAGGTAAATGCTCACGGCATATTTTGAGGCGAATTGGCTACACGAGGAGGCTCATGGCATCCTGTGTCGTGACTTCCCTGAGTGGTACACTTGGTAGAGTGGTAAGGGCAAAGTATGGCAACGGAGGAAACGAGATACGGGTGGACAAGTTGGTAGAATAGTCTCTGCTCATCCGACCGAGGGGGAGCGCTACTATCTTCATGTTCTCCTAAACCACGTGACTGGCGCCACCTCCTATGTGGATCTTAGGACAGTAGATGGTCTCACGCTACCGACTTTTCATGAGGCAGCAGAGAGAAGGGGTCTGCTTGAGTCGGACAACACACTGAATGAGTGTCTCACTAAACGTGCTCTTTTCCAGATGCCATCGACGCTGCGACGGCTTTTTGCCACATTATTGGTGTACTGTGAGCCAAGCGATGTGGTTGTTGTCACACCCGGATTTTAGGGGTCCAAAACCCGGGCGCGAACATAATCACCAGGTGTGCTGGGACCAAGTCTCACACATATGATGAATCATGGCACAGGATCGAATGTCACATCTTTATATATAACAGGAGTTCTATACAAAATAAATAATTACATTATAAGGAGACAACGGTCCAGCAACCCAAAGTTGACTGGGAGACGACGACCTAGACCTCTCACGAGCTCATCGCAGCATCCTCCAAGCGCCTCATCCTGTGGTACTTGTTCTTGACCTGTGGGGTGTGTGAGACAGCAAGAGTGAGCTCACATACGTTCATCGCTCAACAAGTTGTGGGGAATAATGTGCATGAACTCGCCAAAGGTGGGAGCTCACGTGAAGTGTAAGGCTTACCAAAGAAGATGGTTAGAGCTGAGCATTGCTTTTAAAGTTGGTCAAAATTTTATTAGCAGTTACTAAGTATAAGTAAATACCAACCCAGTTAAATAGTAGAACAAAGTAACAACTTCACCTGCGATGCAATGCATATGACAAATTGAGTTTAAGTTCCATAATTTAATCATGTGAGGGTCCGAGCCGCTCTTGACCGTGAGCACGGCTAGTATACCAGTTTTACACTCTGCAGAGGTTGCGCATCTTTACCCACAAGTCGTGTATCCCATGTCGCCAGGGTTTGCAAGGCCCTTAGACACTACCGAGGTGAATGGCTAGGGATCCACTACGAGGCCTTTACAAAGTTCCACTAGCTTCCGAAAACCCGCTACAGTTTATAGGAAGTTCCAATGCAGGAATCCCTTGCAGGACCGCCATCGCAGCAAAATCCTCCCGAGGGCCTCCCTACACTGACCACTCCCCTACTGCCCTTGCCCCTTTCGGGTAAGGTAGTCTTCCACTAGCTTTCCTAATTAATCAGCCAAGGGGTCCCATTCCTCCCTTGTGGTAGCACTGTTTTCCCGGGTGGTCGCTCCATGTTCCAATTAACATAATGATCTTATCATGAACAATAAATAACAACTGATAACAAAAGTGTAATCATGAATAGTGTATCTCCATACCCAAAACCACATATAGCACTAGCAAGTACTACCCAGAAAGTTCAGTGGTAAACAAGGTATAAAGGTAATCAAACTAGGTAACCTGTTGGGTCCCATCAAATTAACCTATGCAGATCATTATGATTAATCAGAACATGGCTGGGTAAAAAGAAGTGATCAAGGGCACAACTTGCCTGGGCCTTGAGATTCCAGGTACCAGGATGATCTTCAGATGACTCGTGACCTCACTGCTAGTCGTAGCAATTCAAACAAACATGGTATAGGCAAAATTAACATTACACCAAACATAAGAACAAAATACACATTATTAATATACATATTAAAATAAGATCATAGGAACAGGAATCATTAATTTTGGAGTTATAGATTTTAAGTTATGAATTTTCAAAGGTTTTATGTGTTTAAAATGGATTAAGTGAGAGATTAAATTTCTAATTGTTTTCATGACAAAACAGAGGCACTAAATGATGAAGAATATTATTACAAAATTTTAGAAACTGGAATGGGTCAAAAAGGAGCTAAAATGAATTAGTTATGAATTAAATAAGTTTCTGATTTATTTTAACACTAAAAATCATTTTCTAAATCATTTTCTATGATTTTCCTATCCACTGGACTGCGCCTCAATTAAACAGAAGCGCAGGGGGCTCGGCGCAAGATTCCCGAGACTCAGTGTACACCGTCAGAGGACGGCGGGTTGATTACACAAAACCCCGAGGGCTCTTTAATAAAAAGTCACGACGAAGGGGTACGGGCCATCCTGGACTGCACGATTAGAATCAGAGGGTCCAGATCAACCGATTACATAACCGGACCGGTATGTAATACAGATCGCAGGATCATGATCCAACGGCCGAAACACCATCAACCCCCAGATCCACACGATTCCCTACAGATGGCTTGGATTAATTCATTACGAAGAGTTATCCCAGGATCTAATCAGGGCCTTCCGTTCGTGATCCGACGGTCGCGAGCCATCCCGCGCCAGAGCCGGCCAGCCCACGGCGGCGCCGCCCGAGCGGACGACGGCAGAGCCACCGGCGCACTCTGACTACGCGAAAATAAGGACCAAGGATACGCTACAAATGGTGCTATACGTAGCGGAGAGTAGGACGAGTAGTTTGAGGGCATACTCACCACGGATTATTGCGCAGGCGAGCCAAGCCACGAAGAATGGCGGGTCTGCGGCGGCGATGTCGTTCCGGCGAGCAATTACCGAAGCAGGACCGCCCCGATTCTCCAACTACGTGCACCAGAGCTTCCGCAACGACCTGCCGATGATCCAGAGCCACGAACGGAGCAAGGTGACGGCGGCGGTCCCAGATGCCCACGACTCCCGATCTTCCGCGGCGGCACGGTGACGCACAGCTACGGCGGTGGTCGCGATAGTAGGGAGATAGGGAAGGAGAGAGTCTGAGGCCTCGTACCCGGTAATGCCCCACGGTCGTTGCACGGACGCCGAGGTCACCGGCGAGGAAGTCGCGAGGTGGGCGTGGTTGTTACGAAGAAGATGCTGACATCGGTGGTCCACGCGCCAGTGAGCGGTGAGGAGTAGCGAGCGCGGTAGAGGGAGCGCTGACGAGGGTGGCCCATTGGTCAGTTTCACGGCGCACGCGTGAGTGGGAGTGGCTTATGACGAGTGGGCCCCACCTGGAAGTGTCTCAACCAGAGGAGAGCAGAGTGGGCTGGCGCGGTGATAAGTGTTAGTTGGGCCGAATTTGGTGTTCTTGGCCCACATAAGGTTTTATTCCTTTTCTTTTTCTTTTCTTGTTATTTTGTTTTTATTTGATATCAAATTTCAAAATTGAGTTTGAATCTGCAGTTGAGATTTTAAATTTAGGTTTTTAATGCACAAACAAAAACACCAGTATAAACTTTGCCAATTTATTTATCTATTAATCTTATTAAGATATGCTTTCAAATATAGGATTCATACACACATAGAATGGGTATTTTAAGAAATGTAATCTCTAATATAAAATTTTTTAGAGAATAATTATAAATATTCATTTCAACCAAGGAGTGACAAATTCATATAGAGATTCTTTTATTAGGAACGTGTTTGTTTTAGGTGATGTTGTTTTAAATGTAACAAAATTTTATTGGAAGGCATTCTAATATCAAAATCTTTGGAGAACTTTTACTAAACTTTTCAAAGTAAGATTTTGGGTGTTACAAATCCTACCCCCCTTAAAAATAATCTCGTCCTCGAGATTTGTAAGAAAAGGGATGTATACTCATATTGTTCTCGGAACATATGCACAAACAAAGAAATCTCAGCATGAGGTATAATTTTTCAACAAAACATAGGGTCAATAGGCCTTATTGTTCCTTCTAAAATAATATCATATCGTCTACTAACTAAAATAACATCTAGATCTTACAAATCATCATAATTTATATCTATGTAGCTTGGTGAAGCTGGTGGTGGTGGTGGAGGTTGTTGTTGCTGTTGTCTCACCAACCATGCTTGCCTTATTTCTTGACGGACCTGACGTATTTCCTCGCGTTGTTGTCTTATCTGGTTTTGCATCTCGGTCACCAGGTCTGTTAATTGTTGTATTACCAGTCTTTGGGCAGCAACCACTTGTTTGGTTTCAATAGGTGGAGGATTTGGAGAATTCATTTCTGTTTGCTGTTGCGTGATAATCTTTCCTTTCCTGGTATTGACCATGAAAGTTAGGAGCATGTGGCAATAGTTTTTGCAAATGACCATATTCAATAAGCAGAATGAATAGGCTAGTAGCTGGTTATAATCTGAAGATTTCTTTAGTAGAGTTTAATTTTTGTTTTATGTCCAGATTGGGGTAACCAATCGTATAAGGTGAATATCCAAGGGTAAGATAGAATCTGTCAAGATGAGAGATATATATGGGTGAGATAGACTACAAGATGTAGGTTAAAAGTTTGTTTGTTGTTAGGTGGGAATAGAAAGGTTATACCATTCATCATGGCTCTATTGGTTATGGCTAGTAGGGTTTAATCTCTTCTACCAGTATCACTAATATGTTTAAGTTGACCACATTAGATTAGATCATATTAGATTAGATGGGATCTAGATTAGACCGGTATGACTAGTTTGACTAGATAAGATATAATTAATTTGCATTAGATCATGGTTGTTTAAACTAGGGTGAATAAGTATGCTTATTAGGATAAGATGGATCCATAAAGATAAGATAGAATTTTTTGAGACCAGTTAGATCTATTAGGATGAGATACAATCTTTTCAAGATAGGATGAGTATCTTTTAAGATGAGATGGATCTATTAAGATAAGGGAGAATCTTTAAGATAAGATGGGTATTGTTAGGCTAGATACTTTATTGAAGGATAATTTAGTTTGTCTAGTTATTTTATAAATATATTTTTATACCTATGTGTATATGCAGATGCAATTGTGGACATTACTCCACAACTCATCACACTCAAACAAAGATCCAAATCAGACAGGTATCATAAGAACAAACATTCAAGCATATAAATATTTACAAAATTAGTTTTGCTTTTGTTCCTAAGAGTAGGTCTCCTATTCCTAAAGGTCACTTTAGGCACAGGATTTCAAAGTGTGAAACCCACATTTGTCTTTAGAAAAGAAAAGATAAGAATAATCAGAGTAAAGCGGAAATAGATGAGAAAAGATTAAGATAAGTTTAGAAAGAATCAGAGTAGCAAAGATAAGTAGAGAATGGTTGTCCAGTTCTATCTAGGTTTCGTCCTACAGTCAACATTCCTCTGATACCACTTCTGTCACACCCGGATTTTAGGGGTCCAAAACCCGGGCGCGAACATAATCACCAGGTGTGCTGGGACCAAGTCTCACACATATGATGAATCATGGCACATGATCGAATGTCACATCTTTATATATAACAGGAGTTCTATACAAAATAAATAATTACATTATAAGGAGACAACGGTCCAGCAACCCAAAGTTGACTGGGAGACGACGACCTAGACCTCTCACGAGCTCATCGCAGCATCCTCCAAGCGCCTCATCCTGTGGTACCTGTTCTTGACCTGTGGGGTGTGTGAGACAGCAAGAGTGAGCTCACATACGTTCATCGCTCAACAAGTTGTGGGGAATAATGTGCATGAACTCGCCAAAGGTGGGAGCTCACGTGAAGTGTAAGGCTTACCAAAGAAGATGGTTAGAGCTGAGCATTGCTTTTAAAGCTGGTCAAAATTTTATTAGCAGTTACTAAGTATAAGTAAATACCAACCCAGTTAAATAGTAGAACAAAGTAACAACTTCACCTGCGATGCAATGCATATGACAAATTGAGTTTAAGTTCCATAATTTAATCATGTGAGGGTCCGAGCCGCTCTTGACCGTGAGCACGGCAAGTATACCAGTTTTACACTCTGCAGAGGTTGCGCATCTTTACCCACAAGTCGTGTATCCCATGTCGCCAGGGTTTGCAAGGCCCTTAGACACTACCGAGGTGAATGGCTAGGGATCCACTACGAGGCCTTTACAAAGTTCCACTAGCTTCCGAAAACCCGCTACAGTTTATAGGAAGTTCCAATGCAGGAATCCCTTGCAGGACCGCCATCGCAGCAAAATCCTCCCGAGGGCCTCCCTACACTGACCACTCCCCTACTGCCCTTGCCCCTTTCGGGTAAGGTAGTCTTCCACTAGCTTTCCTAATTAATCAGCCAAGGGGTCCCATTCCTCCCTTGTGGTAGCACTGTTTTCCCGGGTGGTCGCTCCATGTTCCAATTAACATAATGATCTTATCATGAACAATAAATAACAACTGATAACAAAAGTGTAATCATGAATAGTGTATCTCCATACCCAAAACCACATATAGCACTAGCAAGTACTACCCAGAAAGTTCAGTGGTAAACAAGGTATAAAGATAATCAAACTAGGTAACCTGTTGGGTCCCATCAAATTAACCTATGCAGATCATTATGATTAATCAGAACATGGCTGGGTAAAAAGAAGTGATCAAGGGCACAACTTGCCTGGGCCTTGAGATTCCAGGTACCAGGATGATCTTCAGATGACTCGTGACCTCACTGCTAGTCGTAGCAATTCAAACAAACATGGTATAGGCAAAATTAACATTACACCAAACATAAGAACAAAATACACATTATTAATATACATATTAAAATAAGATCATAGGAACAGGAATCATTAATTTTGGAGTTATAGATTTTAAGTTATGAATTTTCAAAGGTTTTATGTGTTTAAAATGGATTAAGTGAGAGATTAAATTTCTAATTGTTTTCATGACAAAACAGAGGCACTAAATGATGAAGAATATTATTACAAAATTTTAGAAACTGGAATGGGTCAAAAAGGAGCTAAAATGAATTAGTTATGAATTAAATAAGTTTCTGATTTATTTTAACACTAAAAATCATTTTCTAAATCATTTTCTATGATTTTCCTATCCACTGGACTGCGCCTCAATTAAACAGAAGCGCAGGGGGCTCGGCGCAAGATTCCCGAGACTCAGTGTACACCGTCAGAGGACGGCGGGTTGATTACACAAAACCCCGAGGGCTCTTTAATAAAAAGTCACGACGAAGGGGTACGGGCCATCCTGGACCGCACGATTAGAATCAGAGGGTCCAGATCAACCGATTACATAACCGGACCGGTATGTAATACAGATCGCAGGATCATGATCCAATGGCCGAAACACCATCAACCCCCAGATCCACACGATTCCCTACAGATGGCTTGGATTAATTCATTACGAAGAGTTATCCCAGGATCTAATCAGGGCCTTCCGTTCGTGATCCGACGGTCGCGAGCCATCCCGCGCCAGAGCCGGCCAGCCCACGGCGGCGCCGCCCGAGCGGACGACGGCAGAGCCACCGGCGCACTCTGACTACGCGAAAATAAGGACCCAGGATACGCTACAAATGGTGCTATACGTAGCGGAGAGTAGGACGAGTAGTTTGAGGGCATACTCACCACGGATTATTGCGCAGGCGAGCCAAGCCACGAAGAATGGCGGGTCTGCGGCGGCGATGTCGTTCCGGCGAGCAATTACCGAAGCAGGACCGCCCCGATTCTCCAACTACGTGCACCAGAGCTTCCGCAACGACCCGCCGATGATCCAGAGCCACGAACGGAGCGAGGTGACGGCGGCGGTCCCAGATGCCCACGACTCCCGATCTTCCGCGGCGGCACGGTGACGCACAGCTACGGCGGTGGTCGCGATAGTAGGGAGATAGGGAAGGAGAGAGTATGAGGCCTCGTACTTATACCCCGGTAACGCCCCACGGTCGTTGCACGGACGCCGAGGTCACCGGCGAGGAAGTCGCGAGGTGGGCGTGGTTGTTACGAAGAAGATGCTGACATCGGTGGTCCACGCGCCAGTGAGCGGTGAGGAGTAGCGAGCGCGGTAGAGGGAGCGCTGACGAGGGTGGCCCATTGGTCAGTTTCACGGCGCACGCGTGAGTGGGAGTGGCTTATGACGAGTGGGCCCCACCTGGAAGTGTCTCAACCAGAGGAGAGCAGAGTGGGCTGGCGCGGTGATAAGTGTTAGTTGGGCCGAATTTGGTGTTCTTGGCCCACATAAGGTTTTATTCCTTTTCTTTTTCTTTTCTTGTTATTTTGTTTTTATTTGATATCAAATTTCAAAATTGAGTTTGAATCTGCAGTTGAGATTTTAAATTTAGGTTTTTAATGCACAAACAAAAACACCAGTATAAACTTTGCCAATTTATTTATCTATTAATCTTATTAAGATATGCTTTCAAATATAGGATTCATACACACATAGAATGGGTATTTTAAGAAATGTAATCTCTAATATAAAAATTTTTTAGAGAATAATTATAAATATTCATTTCAACCAAGGAGTGACAAATTCATATAGAGATTCTTTTATTAGGAACGTGTTTGTTTTAGGTGATGTTGTTTTAAATGTAACAAAATTTTATTGGAAGGCATTCTAATATCAAAATCTTTGGAGAACTTTTACTAAACTTTTCAAAGTAAGATTTTGGGTGTTACAGTTGTACTCTGGTAGAAACACCTAGATGCTATGCTTGAGGACTATCAATGTAGGAGTTAGAGCAAAACTCGTGTTGAGCAGATGGTATTGATTGACATTAGGAACATGCTGCAGTCAATGGGAAAAGACATAAAGACGTTTCCTCTTCCACCTATCATCGACACATATGACGATGCTATTGGTACTGCTAGGGAGGTTTACGAGGAGGAAAGTATCGAACCGACAGAGGGAGATGTGGCTCTTAAAGACTCTCTTAACGAGGAACAGAGGGTCGCCTATGTTAAGATTATGTCTGCCGTTGACACTGACTAGGGCGGATTGTTCTTTGTAGATGGACCTGGTGGCACCGGGAAGACTTATCTATACAAAGTGTTGCTCGCGACGCTACGCAGCCAGGGCAAGATTGCAGTGGCAACAGCTACATCTGGCGTTGCGGCTTCCATATTGCCTGGAGGAAGAACCGCCCATTCACGCTTCAAGATACCTCTCACTATCGACGATGGAGCTGTATGTAGCTTCACGAAGCAGAGTGGAACCGCAGAGTTGCTACGGAAAGCATCTCTTATTATCTGGGACAAGGCTTCTATGACTAAGAGACAAGCCGTGGAGGCACTGGACAATAGCGTGCGCGATATAATGGGACGGCCCGGACTACCATTCGGTGGTAAAACCATTGTCTTCAGTTGGGATTTCAGACAGGTCTTGCTTGTTGTTCGTAAAGGGTCAAGGGCTCAAGTGGTCGCTTCTTCACTACGGATGTCTTACCTACGGGAGTCCATGTCCCACTTAAAGCTTGTTAGCAATATGAATGCAAAAAATGACCCTTGGTTTGCGGAGTATTTGCTGCGCGTAGGTGGTGGAACTGAGAACACAAATAGTGACGATGACATCCGTCTTCCTGACGAGGTATGTGTGTCTTATAGTGGGAGTGACAGCGATATTGACAACCTAATAGACTTCATTTTCCCAAATCTCAATGAAAATATGTCTGATTCGACCTACATCACTTCAAGGGCAATACTGTTAACACGGAATGACTGGGTGGATATGATAAATGTTAAGATGATTGATTGTTTTCAAGGGGAGTATATGGTGTACCATAGTTTCGATACCACCATGGATGATCCCCATAACTACTACCCACCTGAGTTCCTAAACACACTGACACCTAATGGGCTGCCAGCACATGTTTTGAAGCTCAAGATTGGATGCCCTATTATATTGCTTCAGAATATAGACCCTACCAATGGACTTTGCAATGGTACTAGGCTGGTCATTCGTGGTTTCCAAAGAAATAGCATTGACGTAGAAATTGTACTAGGTCAGCACGTTGGAAAACGGATTTTTCTGCCGCGTATACCTCTGTGTCCCTCTGATGAAGAGATGTTCCCTTTCCAGTTCAAAAGAAAGCAGTTTCCTGTACGGCTTAGCTTTGCAATGACGGTTAACAAAGCACAGGGTTAGACTATCCCCAATGTTGGTGTTTACTTGCCCGAACCAGTGTTCTCTCATGGCCAACTATATGTTGCTCTATCTAGAGCGAAAGCCCGATCGAACATAAAGATTCTTGCCATCCCAGCCATCGATGAGAACAAAAAGTCGAGGAAGGGTGTAAGAAAGAACCTCGCAATAGATTATGGGACATGCACCAAGAACATCGTGTACAAGGAAGTCCTAACAAACTAGACCCATGGTAATGGCATTCGGAAGCATTCTAACTATTTTATATGGATTTTGAACAATTGAATGTTTGAATTGTGTTCTAATGTTGATACTGTTTTGTTTTGTTTTTTTTTGCCAGGCTAACGTTCTGGATAAAGAAATGGAGGCTGAGAGGACAAGATGCCAATAGTGAATTACTAGTCAGTGGAGATTGAGGGGGATTCTCTGGCTGCTAGCAGCTCAAGCGGACCAGGAAGTGGTTCATCTTCATCCAGTGGTACAGTACAGTGGAGCAAATGAGTATCTGTCACCATTAATGCTGAGTTATCGATCGAGTATCTCGTTAATTCATTAAAATTTTGCTCTTTCTTTTTTCTGCAACTTAACCAATTCTTGAGCACTAAAGTAGTAACTGCTCATTGGGTGCTAATTTCTACTAACAAAACAAGCTGCACAGATGGAGTTGTGCTTCTACAAACAGATTTTACTTGGGCCTAAGCCTAACAAGGTGGGTCCAAATTGCACACGTTTACTCTAATAACTTATGATGGCTAGGCAGTAACTAATGCAGAATTAGCCATGAAGATTATTCTATATGCTATCCTTTTCAGTTTAACACACAAAACATCACTTGTTCATGACTGAAGGGAAATAGGGTCAAACCTTTTCCTATATGATTTTGGTGGTTGAATTGCCCAACACAAATAATTGGACTAACTAGTTTGCTCTAGAATATATGTTCTACAGGTGCCAAAGGTTCACAACAAACCAATACAAAGTTAAAAGAAAGGGTTCAAAACAAAGGAGCAAAGAAAACCGAAGGCTGCCATGGTTTGGTGCACCGGACTGTCCGGTGTGCCACTAGACAGTGTTTGGTGTACCACCGGACAGTGTCCGATGCACCAGGGAGAATCACTCTGAACTGCTCAGCTTTGGGTTTCTGGAAATTGCTCTCCACTATAATTCACCGGACTGTCCGGTGTAGCACCGGACTGTCCGGTGTAGCACCGGACTGTCCGGTGTGCCAGCGGAGCAACGGCTAGCGCACCAACGATCGTCTGCAAAAGTGAACAGTGAACAGTGAACAGTGCGGACTACGCGCGTAGAGTCAGAGCATGCGCCAGAAGGCGCACCGGCCAGTGAACAGGGCATGTCCGATGCACCACCGGACTGTCCGGTGGCCCAGATGTCAGAAGCTCCAACGGTCGAACCCTAACAGTTGGGTGACATGGCTGGCGCACCGGACAGTGTCCGGTGGCGCAGCGGACTGTCCGGTGCACCCGTCGACAGACAGCCTCCCCAACGGCCATTTTGGTGGATGGGGCTATAAATACCCCCAACCACCACACTTCAAGGCATCCAAGTTTTCAGCCAACACATTCAATACAAGAGCTAGTGCATTCAATACAAGACACAAATAGATTGAATCAAAGCCTCTCCATGTCCCAAATTCCACTCAAAGCAATTAGTGACTAGAGAGAGAGTTTTGCTCGTATTCTTTGAGCTCTTGCGCTTGGATCGCTTTTCTTCTTCCTCTTTCTTGTTCTCAAGCAACTTGTAATCAACGCAAGAGACACCAAGTTGTGGTGGTCCTTGTGAGGGGGTCTAAGTGACCCGTTGATTAAGGAGAAAAGCTCACTCGGTCTAGTGACCGTTTGAGAGAGGGAAAGGGTTGAAAGAGACCCGGTCTTTGTGACCACCTCAATGGGGAGTAGGTTTGCAAGAACCGAACCTCGGTAAAACAAATCACCGTGTCACACTCTTCATTTGCTTTTGATTTGTTTTCGCCCTCTCTTTTCGAACTCGATTTTATTTCTAACGCTAACCCCGGCTTGTAGTGTGTGCTTAAGTTTGTAATTTTTAGATTCCACCTATTCACCCCCCTCTAGGCGACTTTCAATTGGTATCGGAGCCCGGTACTTTATTAGAGCTTAACCGCTCAAAGTGATGTCGGGAGATCACGCCAAGAAGGAGGTCGTGACCAGCGTGAAGCCCGCCACAAGCCACAGGAAGACTCCATCGGGAGAGTCCAGCAACAAGAGGAAGGGATCCCCTTCACACACCAAGTCGCACCAGAGCGGCGACAAGAAAAAGAAGATGAAGAAGGTGGTCTACTACGAGACCGACTCTTCGTCGCCATCTACATCCGGCTCCGACACGCCGTCTATTACTTCTAAGCGCCATGAGCGCAAGAAGTTTAGTAAGATCCCCCTACGCTATCCTTGCATTTCCAAACGTACTCCTTTACTTTCCGTCACATTAGGCAAACCACCCATTTTTTATGGTGAAGATTATTGTATGTGGAGTGATAAAATGAGGCACCATCTAACCTCACTCCACACTAGCATTTGGGATGTTGTTGAGTTTGGAGTACAGGTACCATCCGTAGGGGATGAAGATTATGATTCGGACGAGGTTGCTCAAATCCGGCACTTCAACTACCAAGCCACTACTATACTCCTCACCTCTCTAAGTCGAGAGAAGTATAATAAGGTGCAAGGGTTGAAGAGTGCCAAAGAGATTTGGGACGTACTCAAGACCGCACACGAAGGAGATGAGGTGACTGAAAGGGAAATAGGGTCAAACCTTTTCCTATATGAATTTTGGTTGTTGAATTGCCCAACACAAACAATTGGACTAACTAGTTTGCTCTAGATTATGAGTTCTACAGGTGCCAAAGGTTCACAACAAACCAATACAAGTCAAAAGAAAGGGTTGAAAACAAAGGAGCAAAATATACCGAAGGCAGCCCTAGTCTGGCGCATCGGACACTATCCGGTGGTGCACCGGACACTGTCCGGTGCACCAGGGAGATCGACTCTGAACTTGCTAGCTTCGGGAATTTGGGAGGTCGCTCCGCTATAATTCACCGGACTGTCCGGTGTAACACCGGACTGTCCGGTGTGCCAGCGGAGCAACGGATACTTCGCGCCAACGGTCGTCTGCAGAGAACAATAAATGCGCTACAGTGTGTGCCTGCGCGCGCAGAAGTCAGAACAGGCGCCAGAAGGCGCACCGGACAGTCTACAGTACCTGTCCGGTGCACCACCGGACTGTACAGTGGCCCAGTTGTCAGAAGCTCCAACGGTCGAACCCTAACGGTTGGGTGACGTGGCTGGCGCACCGGACAGTGTCTGGTGGCGCACCGGACTGTCCGGTGCGCCCATCGACAGAAGCCATCCCCAACGGCCATTTTGGTGGTTGGGGCTATAAATACCCCAACCACCCCACTCTTCAAGGCATCCAAGCATTCATTACACCTCACTCAATACAAGAGCAATATACAACACTCCAAGACACAAATCAAAGTCCCCAATTCAAGTCTAGTTCTTACGACTTGTGAGGAGATCGACTTGTGTTCTTTTGTTGCTCTTGTTGCTTGGTTTGCTTTCTTCTTTCTCTCATTCTTACTCTCAAAACCTTGTAAGCGAAGCAAGACACCAATTGTGTGGTGGTCCTTGCGGGGTCTAAGTGACCCGAGAAATCAAGGAAGGAAGCTCACTCGGTCTAAGTGACCGTTTGAGAGAGGGAAAGGGTTGAAAGAGACCCGGTCTTTGTGACCACCTCAACGGGGAGTAGGTTTGCAAGAACCGAACCTCGGTAAAACAAATCACCACGTCTCACTCTTCATTTGCTTGTGATTTTTTTTCGCCCTCTCTTTCAGACCCGTTTATATTTCTAACTCTAACCCCGGCTTGTAGTTGTGCTTAAGTTTATAATTTTTAGATTCCGCCTATTCACCCCCCCTCTAGGTGACTTTCAATTGGTATCAGAGGCCAGTGCTTCATTAGAGCCTAACCGCTTGAAGTGATGTCGGGAGAACACGCTAAGAAGGAGATGGTGACCGGCGAGAAGCCCGCCACAAGCCATGGGAAGGCTCCATCGGGAGAGTCTCGCAACAAAAAGGAGGAATCACCTCCTCACAAGTTGCATCGGAGTGGCGAGAAGAAAAAGAAGATGAAGAAGGTGGTCTAGTACGAGACCGACTCTTCGTCACCATCCACCTCCGGCTCCGACGCGCCGTCCGTAACTTCTAAGCGCCATGAGCACAAGAAGTTTAGTAAGATTCCCCTATGCTACCCTCATATTTCAAAATGTACTTCTTTACTTTCCGTCCCATTAGGCAAACCACCTATGTTTGATGGTGAAGATTATAATATGTGGAGTGATAAAATGAGACATCATCTAACCTCACTCCACACTAGCATTTGGGATGTTGTTGAAATTGGAGTACAGGTACCATCGCCAGGGGATGAAGATTATGACTCGAACGAAGTTGCCCAAATCCGGCACTTCAACTCACAAGCTACCACTATACTCCTCGCCTCTCTAGGTTGAGAGGAGTATAATAAGGTGCAAGGGTTGAAGAGCGCCAAAGAGATTTGGGACATGCTCAAAACGGCGCACGAAGGAGACAAGGTGACCAAAATCACCAAGAGGGAGACGATCGAGGGAGAGCTCGGTCGCTTCATGCTCAACCAAGGAGAAGACCCCCAAGCCATGTACAACCGGCTAAAGACCTTGGTAAATCAAGTGCTCAACCTCAGGAGCACCAAATGGGATGACCATGAGATGGTCAAGGTTATTCTTAGATCACTCGTATTTCTTAACCCTACTCAAGTTCAATTGATTCGTGGTGATCCAAGATATAAACTAATGTCTCCCGAGGAAGTGATAGGCAAATTTGTGAGCTTTGAATTGATGATCAAAGGCTCCAAGAAGATCATCGAGCAAGGCGCCTCCTCCTCCGTACCCGAAGCACAACCCGTTGCATTCAAGGCAACGGATGAGAAGAAAGAAGACTCTACACCGAGTAGGGTCCCCATCGATGCCTCCAAGCTCAACAATGAGGAGATGATGCTCATCATCAAGAGCTTCTGCCAAATCCTCAAGCAAAGGAAGGGGAAAGATTACAAGCCCCGTTCCAAGAAGGTTTGCTACAAATGTGGTAAGCCCGATCATTTTATCGCTAAATGCCCTTTGTCTAGTGATAGTGACAGGGATAACGACAAGATGGGGAAGAAGGAGAAGAAGAAGAGATATTACAAGAAGAAGGGCGGCGATGCGCATGTTTGCCGGGAGTGGGACTCCGACGAGAGCTCCACCGACTCCTCCTCCGACGAGGACGCCACCAACATCGCCGTCAACAAGGGACTTCTCTTCCCCAACATCGGCCACAAGTGTCTTATGGCGAAGGACGACAAGAAGAAGGTAAAGTCAAGATCCTCCACTAAGTATGCCACTTCTAGTGATGAGGAAAATTCTAGTGATGATGAAGATAACTTGCTTACTCTTTTTGCCAATCTTAACATGCAACAAAAAGAGAAATTAAATGAATTGATTAGTGCCATTCATGAGAAGGATGAACTCTTGGATAGCCAAGAGGACTTCCTTATCAAAGAAAATAAAAAGCATGTTAAGACTAAAAATGCTTATGCTCAGGAGGTAGAGAAAAATGAAAAATTAACTAGTGAGCTTAGTATTTGCCATGAGACTATTTCCAACCTTAGAATTGAGAATGCTAATTTGATTGCTAAGGTCGAGAAGTCAAATATTTTTGATGATTCAATTACCAATTGTCGGCGTTTCGACCCCGGGGGGTCCCTGGACCGACGAGTAAATTGTGGCTGCATGCCCCAGCCCAGATGGGTCGGCGCGAGACGAGACACAAAGGGGGGAGAACAGCGAGGGGAAACCGCAGCCTTCGTGTTGTCCTGCGCCCAGGGCGGCTGGATGCGCTTGCAGTAGGGGGTTACAAGCGTTCGCGCGGGAGCGAGAGAGAGAGAGCGAGGGCCTTACGCGCTGGCCCGTTCTCCCGCGCGGCCAACCTCTCCATACGAGAGCCCTAGACCTTCCTTTTATAGATGTAAGGAGAGGGCCCAGGTGTACAATGGGGGTGTAGCAATGTGCTAACGTGTCTAGCAGAGAGGAGCTAGAGCCCTAAGTACATGTCGTTGTGGCAGTCGGAGAGGTTGTGGCACCCTGTTCATGTGATGTCGTGGCCGTCGGAGGAGCGCTCGGGCCCTGTGGAAGTACAGCTGTCGGGGCTGTCGAATCCTTGCTGACGTCTCCTTGCTTCTGTAAGGGGCTGAGAGCCACCGTCGTCATGGAGCACACGGGGCGTCATCATTACTTGTTTACCGGGGCGAGCCAGATGGGACGCCGATCTTGTTCCCCATAGCCTGAGCTAGCTAGGGGTAGGGTAATGATGGCCCCCCTGGCGACGTGGTCGGTCTGGACCCGAGTTGGGGCAAGGTGGTGGTTCCTCCGAGGTCGAGGTTGAGTCCGAGCCTTGGGGTCGGGCGAGGCGGAGTCCATCGTCTCCCGGAGCCGAGGCCGAGTCCGAGCCCTGGGGTCGGGCGAGGCGGAGTTCGTCGTCTTTCGAGGCCGAGGCCGAGTCCGAGCCCTGGGGTCGGGCGAAGCGGAGTTCGTCGTCTTCTGAAGCCGAGACGGGGGCCGAGCCCTGGGGTCGGGCGAGGCGGAGCTTCCTGTGTCGCCCGAGGCTGGACTTAGCCGCTGTCGACCTCACTCCAGCGAATGGCACGGCAGTCGGAGCAGGGCAGGTGGCGCTGTATTCCTGTCAGCTCGGTCAGTGAAGCGCCAAAGTGACTGCGGTCACTTCGGCTCTGTCGACTGAAGCGTGCGTCAGGATAAGATGTTAGGCGATCCTTGTATTAAATGCTCCTGCGATACGGTCGGTTGGTGTGGCGATCTGGCCAAGGTTGCTTCTCTGCGAAGACTGGGCCTCGGGTGAGCCGAAGGTGTGTCTGTTGCTTGAGGGGGCCCTCGGGCGAGACGTGAATCCTCGGGGGTCGGCTGCCTTTGCCCGAGGCTGGGCTCGGGCGAGGCGAGATCGTGTCCCTTGAGTGGACCGAGTCTTGACCTTAATCGCGCCCATCAGGCCTTTGCAGCTTTGTGCTGATGGGGGTTACCAGCTGAGATTAGGAGTCTTGGGGATACCCCTAATTATGGTCACCGACAGTAGCCCTCGAGCCTCGAAGGGAGTGTTGGCACTCGCTTGGAGGCTTTTGTCGCACTTTTTTGCAAGGGGACCGGCCTTTCTCGGTTGCATTTTGTTCCGGTGGGTGCGCGCGAGCGCACCCGCCGGGTGTAGCCCCCAAGGCCTCGGAGGAGTGGTTTGACTCCTTCGAGGTCTTAATGCCTTTCGCGATGGCTCGGCCGGTCTGGTTGTTCCCTCATGCGAACTGGCCGTAGCCCGGGTGCATAGTCGAGTCCCAAGTTCTCGGGCTGGTATGTTGACGCTGTCAACGGTTTGGCCGGAGCCGGGTTCATGAGAGCAGCCCTCGAGCCTTCGCACGGAGCGAGAGGACGGTCAAGGACAGACTCGACTTTTTTCATACGCCCCTACGTCGCCTTTTTGCAAGGAGGAGGGGGGGAAAGCACCATGTTGCCCTCGGAGGGCGCCGAACATGGTGTCTCCAGTGAGTTGCTAGCGGGTAATCCGAGTGGACGCCCGTGCCCCATTCGTTAGGGGTCGGCTAGTGGCCCGGAGGCGCGCTCCAAAAGTACCTGCAGGTGATTCGTCGGACCCGGTCCCCTTTTGACGGGGTCCGAGGGCTCGATGCCTCCCTCTGGTGGGATTCCGTTACGAAAATCGCTTCCTGCTGGTCTCGGAAATGTCCTAGGGTACCTCGGGAGCATAGCCCAAGCCTTGGTTATGTATCGAACGTACCCAGGGTCATCCCTCGCTCTGCGTGCTCTGAGGCGGCTGTCGAACCCTTCGGGGGCCAGCCTACGAACCCCTGATCAGTAGTGGGCGCGGAGCCTGAGTGGCCTGAGGCCGCCGTTGAACCCTTCCGAGGGGCCAGCCTTCGAACCTCTGACCAGTAGTGGGCGCGGAGCCCGAGTGCTCTGAGGCAGCTGTCGAACCCTTCCGAGGGGCCAGCCTTCGAACCTCTGATCAGTAGGGGGCTCGGGGCCCGTTTCCTTCATGGAGAAGGATCCCTTTCGGAATATCCCCTTTCCCGGTCCTTTGGCAAGAGAGAGAAAGAGGAAGTGGAAAATGATAAGAAATCGAACGTCGTGGCGTACCTTTTTGACGTGGTCATTATGGCGGAGGTGAAGCGTCGCCCGCTTTGCCTGCCAAAGGTGTCGCCTGCCCTGTCGCAGAGTTAATGCGACGGGACGAGTGGTTCGCGGGGCAGCTATTGTGCGTGCGCGAGCCGTTCGAGGAACGAACCACGGGCGCGTCGTCTTCACGCCGTGGGAGAGGGTTCTCTCGTTGTTCCAGGAGGGGACGTGAGCCTGCAGATGATTTGACTGCTGCTTCCGCCCGCCTGCCATCGCCATTACTGCCGGCCTATTTTTGGCCGTATCGACCGTCACGCCTTCTCCTGCGGCCGACTGACCCATGACCGACGTGCCTGGTTGGCACTGCTGGGCCGTGCGTAGGGTTGCCTCGAGTTGTGGCACTGGTTCCGTAGTCGAGGAGGCGTGGGACTGGCGTGAGCGGTGGTGCAGTTTCTCACACGCAGTAACCGGCGCACCGGTTACATGACGTGTGGGCCTGGGCCTCCATGCTGGACGCGGCGATGTCGAAAGGGTGCGCCCTCCCGGTGCGGTTGCATGTCGCCTGCATGGCGGTCCGCTCTTTCACCCGCTGGTCCGGGCGATAGTGGAGGAATGCTTGTAACCGCTGGGCTGTCGTGCGCTCCGCGCGCGGCGGTCTGTCTTCTTCTATCCTGGGCCAGCTTGCATGATGCATGGGACCCAGCCCCCGTGTCGTAGGGGGAGGACCCTTGGAGCGTGTTGGAGAAGACTCAGTCCGTGACGGTTGAGGACGCAAGTGGGGAGAGTCGCCTTTAAAAGGAGGGTGACCCCCTTGGACGGCAACCATGTCTTCGCACTTTCCTCATGTGTCGCGTCCTTCCACCTTCCGAGCCCCCAGATGGGGATCGCTTGCGTCGCTTTGGTCTTGCTGTCGTTGGAGGAACACAACTTCACGGAAGTTGGTACCTTTCAGCCATTGCTCGGCTTCAAGGATTTTCGTCAGGCAGCCCGGCTGCATCCCCTCGCCGGTGGTCACCCAAGACGGTGACCTCCAGTTCGATGGTGGGGAGAAGCGAGCCGGGCTGAGGCCTCCGCCCCGCCCTCAGCTTCAAGGATTTTCGTCATCCGGGCTGAGGTGGAGGAGTGCGCCGAGTTGGGGCCTGTCTCCGCGCGGGCAGCGGCCCGCTCCTTCCCTCAGTTATCGGGGGGAAGGGCGTTCGCCGTTTGTGGCGTTGGCAGCTGCCACGTGTCCGGCTTCTCCGGCCTGAGTGGGTTCGGCGCTGCTTCCGGTGCCACCTCCTACCGAGGCAGTCGGAAGAGGTTTCTCCACCGATGGGATAGTCGGTGCCACCCGCGGACTGACCTCCGACTCCATGGCCTTGGTAGCTTGTCCTCGCCCCTCGAGTGGGGTTGTGGGCGAGGGCCTTGTCGCAGCAGTGTCTGCCCTAAGGTCATCGCTGCTGCTGTTTGGCCGCCTGGAGCGGAGGTCGTTGTCGCTGCTGTCGGAGTGGGCAGAGGCATGCCACCTGTCGGCGTTTCGTTGTCCCACAGGCCCTCCGGTGTGGGGGGTTGTTCGTACCTGCTGGGGTGGAACCGGAGTTCCATTTGTAATGGCACCTTGAGTGCCGGTGTTTGTTCATTGCGGCTGTCGAGGCCTGAACATGTAGGTATTTTTGGGTGTAATACCATGTTTTTTCCCTCATTTTCGAGCACTGAGACTTGCCTGTCAGCTAGCCAAACCGCTTGACCAAATGTGAGTTGCTCTGTGCGGAAGGTGACGAGTGAGGTATCCGTATCCCGGAGGCGTAGGAATCCCTCGGCTCGGTCGGCCTTACCGCACGAGGCTTCACTTGTTTAGTCAAAGAAACCCTCGGCCGCTCTTCGATGAGCCAGAGCCGGAGGCAGCGGTGCCAGCACGGACAGAGGCAGAGTTGGCTTGAAAAAGGGAGCTTCGTCGGCCAAGGCTTGGCCGGGACCAATGCCGGAGTTGAGTCACCGAGGCCACGAGCCGGGCTGGTATCCTCGGGGGACGGCTGGCTGAGGCTTCGGGGCAGCTGGCCGAGGCGTCTGCTCGGGCCGGGTTCTTGGAGGAGACCCTGGCGGCGATGGCCCGGGCGTGGTGCTGACGTCGTTCTTCGGTGTATCCCCCGAGGCCTCGGAGATCCATCGCCCGTGTTGCCGTCCGAGGCTCGGTCGGACTTCGCCGAAGGTGGAGTTAACGCCGAGGGTGCTGCTGCTCCCTCTCCATCGACACCTGAGCCTGCAGGATCGGTTCGACTGTAGTATGCGTGTGATTTTTGCGGCTGCCGAGGCCCAAACATACTGTCGTCGTGTTGTAAAGCTGCATTTCTTTTCCTCTTGTTTCGAGTATCAAGACTTGCTTGTCGGTGACAGAATCGTTCATCCGAGCGAGAGTTACTTCTCACGGAAGGTGATGAGTGAGGTATCCGTATCCCGGAGGCGTAGGAGTCCCTCGGCTCGGTCGGCCTTGCCGCTTATGTGTACTCTTACTCGTCCGTAGGATTTTTTGGTTGACATGGTCGAGATGGCACGAAAAATCGTTTCGGCAGAAGAGTCTTCGAGCGTTAAGACTTGTTCGGTCAGCGGAACCGTTTATCCGAGCGCGAGTTACTTATCGTAGAAGGTGATGAGTGAGGTATCCGTATCCCGGAGGCGTAGGAGTCCCTCGGCTCGGTCAGCCTTGCCTGCTTACGTGTACTCCATCGTTTTCAGGATCCCACCATCAAAGTAGTCGAAAAACACGAAAAATGTTCTTGCCGAAAGATTTTTTTTCTCGAGGAAAATTTTGACGCAGAGGGGGTTCGCCCCTTCTAGCCCCTGAGGGAGGGTCGGGCTTTGCCGAGGCAAGGCCGACCCTTCCTTGATGGTTAGACTTCATATGTAAACGAGGTATATGAACGGCTTGAAAACATCTTAAGGGTAGAAGCGACGTAGCTGTCGAATGTTCCAAGCGTTGTTATAGACCTCGCCTTGACTGTTGGCCAGCTTGTATGTCCCGGGCTTCAAAACCTTGGCGATGATGAATGGCCCTTCCTAGGGAGGCGTGAGCTTGTGCCGCCCTCGGGCGTCTTGTCGTAGTCGAAGCACCAATTCACCCACCTGGAGGTCTCGGGACCGAACCCCTCGGGCGTGGTAGCGTCGCAGGGACTGCTGATACCGCGCCGAGTGTAGTAATGCCATGTCCCGAGCCTCTTCAAGCTGGTCCAGCGAGTCTTCTCGGTTGGTCTGGTTGCGTCGGTCGTCGTAGGCCCTCGTCCTTGGGGAACCGTATTCTAAGTCTGTGGGCAAGATGACCTCAGCCCCATAGACTAGAAAGAACGGTGTGAAACCTGTGGCTCGACTTGGCGTCGTCCTCAGGCTCCAGACCACCAAGGGGAGTTCCTTCATCCATCGCTTGCCGAACTTGTGGATGTCGTTGTAGATCCTCGGCTTGAGTCCTTGCAGAATCATGCCGTTGGCACGCTCTACCTGCCCATTCGTCATGGGGTGAGCCACGACGGCCCAGTCTACCCGGATGTGGTGATCCTCGCAGAAGTCCAGGAACTTTCTGTCGGTGAACTGGGTGCCATTGTCGGTGATGATGGAGTTCGGGACCCCAAAGCGATGGATGATGTTGGTGAAGAACGCCATCGCTTGGTAGGACCTGATGCTGTTTAGGGGTCGGACCTCGATCCACTTGGAGAATTTGTCGATGGCGACCAGCAAGTGCGTGTAGCCCCCGGGTGCCTTCTGCATGGGACCGATGAGGTCCAGACCCCACACAGCAAACGGCCAGGTGATGGGTATTGTTTGCAGAGCCTGAGCGGGTAAGTGCGTCTGCCTTGCGTAGAACTGACACCCTTGGCAGGTGCGGACAATTCTAGTGGCATCGGCTACCGCGGTCGGCCAGTAGAAACCTTGTCAGAAAGCGTTTCCAACAAGGGCTCGGGGCGCCGTGTGATGACCGCAAGCCCCCGAGTGTATTTCTTGTAAGAGCTCCTGGCGTTCGGCGATGGATATGCATCGCTGGAGAATGCCGGAGGGGCTGCGGTGGTAGAGCTCCTTCCCTTCACCCAGCAAGACGAATGACTTGGCGCACCGCGCTAGTCGCCGAGCCTCGGCTCGGTCGAGGGACAGCTCTCCTCGGTGGAGATATTGCAGGTACTGGGCCTGCCAGTCTCGATCAGGCGGGACCTCATTCCGCTCTCCCTCGACGCGCAGTGCCTCACCCTCGGGGGCCAAGGGTGCCTCGGGTTGAGCCGAGGGCGCCTCGGGCTGAGCCGAGGGTGCCTCAGGCTGAGCCGAGGGTGCCTCGGGCTCGGTCGTGTTGCTAGTCTTGACCGAGGGTTGATGTAGGTCTCGGGAGAAGACATCCGGGGGAACCGCTGTCCGCCCCGAAGCTATCTTCGCCAGCTCGTCCGCAGTCTCGTTGTATCGTCGGGCGATGTGGTTGACCTCGAGCCCGTAGAACTTGTCTTTCAGGCGCCGAACCTCGTCGCAGTAGGCTTCCATCTTCAGGTCACGGTAGTGGGAGTTCTTCATGACTTGGTCGATGACAAGCTGTGAGTCACTGAAAGTGCATTCATCCCTTTTGTGAGTTTTGGTGATTTGGATAACAATACATTTAAAGGTCTAACAAGTTTGCTAAGTGTTGAACAGAAAATTCAGTATGATGAACATACTTGAATAGTGTATAATGATCAGTGAACAAGGTTCAACACAAGGTCAAATAACCAGTGAGACAATGCAAATGGATATAATATGGTCTCTATATTGGTTTGAATATATGGACAAGACCTGAGACATCACTATGCATAAATATGATCATAATAGAGGTTGAAGTGATTAAGAGGATTGGTCAAGCCAAAGTGAATAAGATATGAGGAATCGTGAATTGGCTTGACCATATTACTATTAGTCCATATATGCTTCTATGAGAATCAAACTAGAGCTTGATTGATCTTAGCAGTTATATCTAGAAGCCATTCAAGCAAGGTTCACAATATTGAAGAAATGATTCTCTCAATGGATGCTCAATAGGATGTGACTCAAGAATGGCTTGATAGGGTGAAGATAGCAAGGAAAGGGCTTCGAGGAACTAAGCGAAGGTGAAGGCCAAGCGACGGCTTGTAGACCGAGGTACCATGGCTAAGGTGAAGAAGAGAGTACTTGCACTAAGTCGATGAACTAATCAGCTATGAAGAGTTACAACATGTTGATGCATCAGTAAGGTGACTTGAAGCCATGATTTGAACTCATATATGGTGAAATGGCACAAGTCACAGGCTCGATTTGTGTTTGCTTCAAAAGGTGAGACAAAGGTGTTTGTGATCCTTATGAAGCAACACCATGGAGAAATCACACTTGAGACACCAATGACTCAAGGAGTTTACTTAATTATATTTTATTTAACTTAAGTATAGGAATCGTCGTACTATCAAGGGGGGTCCATAAAGAAGGTTGGTGTTGGTACTAAAGCTCAAAATCCTTTGAAAAACATCTTCGAGAACATTTTCCATATCTTGAATGCCCTTGAGAAAAACAAATTTTACTTCCCACTAAAACTCCACTTTTGTTCTCTTCAAAATTCTCAAAATTTGGTTTTAGCCCTGAAAACCGGTTCAACCGGTCCTGAAACCGGTTCAACCGGTTTTGGGACTGCTCCTCTGCCTCCCCTGCTCTGACCTGTCTGATAGTCAGAGCTGTCAGAAAAAGTCGTTGCAGATCTTTTGGGAAAACCGGTTCAACCGGAATTTTTCCTGGCTCAACCGGTTTTGGTTCCGGTCGAGTCTCCGGCTGAGTAGGTCAGTGAACCGAGATCTTCCTGGTGGAAACCGGTTCAACCGGTTTACAAACCGGTTCAACCGGTTTTTGGCCAACTTTCCCCAACGGCCACCTGCTTTTGTGGGCACCTTTATATACACCTCCCACACTCTTCCCCACAGTAGAGCACGCACAAAACTTCATTCCCAACCTGAGAAACACCTCCCACTCTCTCTCACACATCTCTTGCCTCTCCCATTTCAAATCTTTGGAGAGAAATCTTTGAGTGAGTTTGAGAGCTGCGGTTTTTGTGCTTCATCTCCAAATCTCTCTTACTCTTCTTCGTTCGAGCTTTGGTACTACATCGAGTTCTTTGTGGATTCATTACTCTTGGAGCTTCTAGCTCCTAGACGACTAGGTGTCGCTTGTGAGTCTCCAAATCTTGTGGAAGACCACAAGAAAGTTTGTATTACCCGCTCGTTTGAGCAAAGATTATTGTGTGGGCTTGACCTTTGTGGTCGGCAAAGGGAGGATTAGGGTTGAAAGAGACCCGGCTCTTTGTGGGCGCCTCAACGAGGAAGTAGGGCACCTTGGTGGTGTGACCGAACCTCGGGATAAATCTTGTGTCTCTTGTATTCTTGCTCATTGTGTTTGTTTGTGTTCTTCGTTCTCTCACCATTGCGTGGAAGATTTGTTTATATCTTTTGGTGTGTGGATTTTGAGAAGTGCCCTTCTCAGATCTACTACTTTGAACCCTGTGGATCTTTTAGATCATCTCATTTCCAAAGTTAACTGGGTGAATTTCGAGATCAATTCAGTTTTACCCAGTTTGCTTCTAGTTTTTTTGTTGAAAAAGTTTTAACTTGCCTATTCACCCCCCCCTCTAGGCAACTTTCAATTGGTATCAGAACCTAATCCTCGTTCTAACGCTTAACTGCGTGAGGAAAAGATCATGTCGGGGGGACTAAGAAACGAAAGTGCTTCTAAGCTTGAAAAAGTTGAGGTTGCCTCGACTTTATCTTTTGGTGCAGATGTTGATCCTAGGGCAATAGACCTTGCCATGAGAATCGCCGAAAGGATGTTCCTCAAAATGAAGGAAGATGAGGCGAAGAACAGTATTGAAGAACAAGAAAATGATCGATGGAGACCAAACGACGAATCCACCTCTTCACAAGGTTCGTCTTTCAAATCCACTTCTCATATGTGCTTTGTTGCTAATGAGAGTGACAGTGAAAGCGAAAGTGAGGATGAGGAGGAGCATGAAAGTGATAGTGAAGATGAGGATGATCTTCAAAAATTCTTCGCTCAACTAAGCAAGAAGAACCGGATGAGCTTGCTCAAACTCATGAAAAGAGCGGAAGAACAAAAAGAAATGCTTCATAAGCAAGAAGACTTCCTCATCAGAAAAATTGGAGACTTAGAGAAGTTGACCAGAGAGCATGAGAAGCTAAAGTGCTCTCATGATGATTTGGTCCAAAGGTATGAAGACATTTCAATTGAGCAAATTAAAGCTATTAATCATTCATCATATATTGCTCAATTAGAAAATAAAAATGCTATGCTCAAGAACACGGTAGAAAAGCTAAATATTGAAAATCTAGCTTTGCAAGAAAAACATGATAAGCTTGTGTGCTCTCATAATAAATTTATGGATTCACATATCATGTTAGAAATGACTCATGAGGTTGTGTTAACTAATTTGAAATCATACCAACCTCACATATGCACATGTACTCATATAGAAACTATATTATCATGTGCTAACAAATGTTGCTCTCAAGAAAGCCAATCTTCCATTGAGCTAGAATTTTCAGGAACAAGTAATGTTTCCTATGCAAAAGAAAACAATGAGCTCAAGGAAGAAAATGAGAGGCTAAAAAGGAGCTTGACTCAATTGAAGGGAAAATGTCATGCTCAACCTTCTCAAGATAACCGTGATAATATGGTGAAAAAGCTTGAGAAGGGGACAACCGTAGCATGCACAAAACCCCTTCAAAAGAATATCAAGCTTTCCAAGAAAGGCATGAGCAAACATCAAGAGAAGAAAGACAAAGCTCATGACAAGTGCCTCAACCACGCCTCCACATGCTCCACACAAGGTAACAAACAAGCCACTCTTTCAAATAAGAGAAGATGCACTAGAAAGTGTTATCAATGTCATGAAAGGGACATGAGATTAAGTCGTGTCCCTACATAAAAGATAGTGGCTTAAATTTGGAAAGAAAGAGGCTCACTAACCATGTAGCAAACAAGAAGCAAGGCAAGAAGGAGTCTTGCAAAATTAAAAACCATATTTGCTACACTTGCCGAAGAAAGGGACACCTTTGCAAGGATTGTCCTATGAGTAAGTATCCTAAGCCTACCATGTCAATTCATTCATACTCGCTTAGGAGACCCAAAAATGACACTTGTGCTAGAAAGGAAATTAGTTCACCTAAAACTAGCACAAAGGCCATTTGGGTGCCTAAGTACTTATTAGCTAACCTTGGTGGACCCATCCAAAAATGGGTACCAAAATGTACTTAATAAGTTTTGCAGGTACCTAGAGATGATATGAAGCTTTGGGGTGCTTGAGCGGTTTAACTCAATTCTTATCTCAAGCTATCAATCTTACATTGTCTATCCTTTAAGATTGACCCAAAGATAAATTGAATTGTTATATCACTAACTTCATATTCATCTCTAGCAAGAACTTGTGTTGTAGGGAATAAGGATTAACCTTTGTGGGAATCAAGCAAAAGGCCTACAACCAAGTGATATCCAAAGGATGGTAACAATTAATTCTTAAGTGCACATTGCTTTTAATTGGTATATTCCTTCGTGTCTTTTGTAGCCACATAGGAAAAATGAAGCACTTGAGAATGAACTTAAAAGACTTTACCTTGCTTTGGAAAGGATCTAATTATATGGTAGATTGCAAGTTCATATTTTTATATCGTGACAATCTACATGCTTTAAATTGGTTGTAGGTGTCTTGTGGCATATTTCAAATTGATTATGGTATTATTGCCATGACCTAGACATAAAGAGAATTATTCCATGTTCTTAAATGAATAGAGTGCTAAGTAAGAAATTCAAATTCTTAAAGCACTTACCAAAAGGGAAATTCTCTATATGACTAGAGCTGTGAGACTAATGTTTTTATCTAAGTGATTTATGTAGTTTCACAACATGAGAATGTGTTTCCCAAATGGAGTGTGCCATTCAACATTCAAACAAGATCGAACCAATACTATGTGAAGTATTCATTCTTGTTTAAATTGGTTTTGAGTCTTCTACATTAATCACTCACCATGCTATGAATTAAACTTGCCATGTAAACTTAATTAAATAATCATGCTACTTTCATCTTTTTTACAATTGATGTTATGCATGATGCTTGTAAGGGTAATTTAGTTCATATCATGAGGTTTCCTTGTTTTAGTAACCTTCTTGTCATTCATATACTAGAGGTTGCTAAATAGGAAACTATTGCTTGTGTTACTAATACAATCCCTTTTAAGATATTTCATGGAAATTCATAAGTAGAGATTGTGCTCTTTCAATTGGGAAAATCACAAGTATTAAAGGTTAATCTTCACCTAAAATAAAGATTAGGAATGCTCAAGGCAAAGGTATGGAACTAGTTGTTTCATTTGGTATGTGACCAATAATAGTTCCTTTCAAGTGACATTCTCTCAATTGGTAATAATCTATTCTATGGAAAGTAATGTCAATATGAAGGTTAAATTCCTTTGGCTTACATTTGTAAATTGGTGCATATTGTTAATTCACTCTTCCATGTGCATTAACTTAAAAGGAATTTAATTTATGCCTCATAAATGATGATTTGTCTGCCATTCATATATAAAAATCATCATTCATTAAATACTTCCTTGTACCACTAATATCTCTTTTCGAAGTGCTTTTTCGACTAGTTTTAAAAGGTAAAGAGATAACAAGCTAAAGAAGGAAGTCTCCACAATTGAAGAAAAGAAGAATACTTAGATGACACCATCTCATATAGTAAGATCTTTCAATTGATATAACAAATGGTACATTCTATATGGTGGTAAGTATTCTTAGGCATAAGTTAATTCATTGCAAATTTTTCATGCCTTGACCAATATATGTAATGTACTCCTCTTGAGAATCTTCATTGAATTGAAAGTGCATTTGATAAGTCATTCAAATACTTGATGCACATATCTAGTGGGAGCACATTATATATATCTTGTGTCGTAGAGAATAAGTTTTCCTTGAGTAAGCTATACTAAGACAATCCAAAATGGTAAATTTGTATCTCATTCATATGGATTGTAATCTTTGTTTTCTAAATAGCTACTCTTGATGCAGTTTAAAATTCCCTTATCGTTAAATCTAAAAGTGCATAAGAATCTTTTTGTTGATATTCATGACATACATATGCACTAACATGGATATGATTTTTAAACTGTAAAAGGTACAATTAGTGATCCATACTCTCTAAATTTTGGAAACCCATATTTTGATATCTTAGAAATATACTTCAATCGATATCCATATGCTTCACATTGAATTGGATCACTAAGTTGTAAATTACATGCATAACTTGTCTTCATGATATGAATGCTTGTGCGACTAACCTTGATAAGCTAGGTGCACCCAAGGTCAAGCTAGGTTCATCATCAAGAAGGCAACACAACGATGTATTAAGAAAAAGGAGAAAAGGCTCCTATTCTTAACTCTAGTTTTTATCTATGTGATTAAATATTGACTTGAAACCATGTAAGATGGTTGTCAAGTATATGTGGGTGCCTACACAAAGAGAAAGGCCACAATAAGGATTGTGTGGGTACTCAAGGCTCTTACTACTAATCTCAAAGGACCCAATTCAAATTGGGTACCAAGATATGAAGCTTAAACTTGTTTTGCAGGATCACTCCTTCAATGGATCAAGTTGGGTGCTCGATAATGAATGTATAAATCATCTTTGGAGATAGTAGCTAAGGTGGTAACAACTGAATCTCAAGTGCATGTTATTTTCAAATCTTATCTTTTTGTGACTTGTGTAGCCACTAAGGAAAAAGAAGCACTTGAGGATATACATCAGTTGTTGATTATGAAATAAAGGTCTAATTGGAAGTTGAATGAATATTATCATATGGTGAACAATCCAAAATTATGTGACGTATTCTCTATCTAGTCAATTTGGATTTGATTCTTCTATATTAGACATTCACCATAATATGGATTAAGTCATCCCTTTAGACTTCATTGAATAACCATGCATATTATCCATGTCATTCAAAATATATTGTGCATGAGGGTTCAAGGAAATTTAGTCCATATTATGATGTTTCTCTATTTTAGCAACACGCTTGTCTTCCACATATAAAGGGTTGCTAAATAAGAAACTAGTGCTTGTGCTACTAATGCCATCTCTTGTGTCGAGTTTATCCATAGAAAATCTATGTTAAGAGATGGTGCTTGTTTTAAATTGGATAAATCACAAGCTTAAAGGATACTATTCAACTAAAGTAAGAAGAAGTTGATAAGAGGCCAAGGTTTGAAAACTTCCTCTCCTTCAGTTGTTTTAGTATTTTATCCTTAGTGGAATGTACCATAGTATAGGTTAAATTCCCCGCAATATAAAATGTTCAATAGTGCATATAACTTTGACGTTAACTATATGTGTGCACTTATTTAAAGGAATTTAGTCTATCCTTTTGGGTTTCAATAATGATGATTCATTTGCCATCCGTATATAAGGATCATCATTTGTGAAACCCTCCCTTGTGTTTCTAATGCTCTCTTTTCTAAGTGTTTCAATAAGGTCCTTCCAAGTGCTTTCAAGATGGATTCAAAATCTACGGATATAAGAGTCTTGGTTGTTTCAATCATTGAGTTTCAGTTGATCTCATATCAAATATGATCGAATCAAGAAAAGATGAAAGAAGTTCAAGATCACTTGGTTGGATGAAATCATAAAAGAAAAGAAAGCACAGTCATTCAAGAAGGGAGTTACACTTTTTGTCAACCAAATAATGAAGATGTAGTGACATATTTATATGATATCCTTCATTATGAGGTTTGAGGTTCATATTAGCATACTTTACCCTTCAAGATTTCAATTGATATACTTTTAGTTCTTAAACTTTTAATTGGTTTAATTTTCATCATCTATGTAAAGCATGTTATGTTAAACCAAGATATAGTACAAACATCTCCTTTAACCTCGTATTGTTGATGTGCATAAGTGTACTTTGTGTACTCTTGCATGCACAAATTGAGGGAGAGTTTAGCCTATATCTTGTGAGACTAATGATTTCTTTCAAGTTCATGTTGTGTAGTCTCACACCTTGGTGAAAGAAGAACATCAAATGAGGATGAGTGGTTCCAAAGAAATGATCAAATAATTACCACATGTCACCCCATGGATTAGTTTGTTTGGGGAACGATATGTGTTCTCTAGCATGATTTCAATTGTTGCAAATTTATTATGCCCTGGCCAAGTTATATGATGAACCCCTCTAAGAATCTTAATTGAATCAAGTGCATGTTACAAGTAATTCGAGTACTTGATGCACACATTTAGGGGGAGCTCATTCTATATCATGTGTCCTTAAATACTAACATTTTCTTTTAGTGAACTTGTGTAGTTCTTTGAAAAGAATGGGTTTCTCTTGATTTTTTTAAGAGGATATGTTTGTCCTTGGCATGCTAAATTTACTCAATACATGTCGTAGTGAAGACTGATGGGCATGAATGAAAACCATCTTGCTTTGTGCAAAAATAATGTCAAGCCTATCAAAAGCTAATATGGAAATTCATGATTATAATGGAGACCATGTGGCGTAGAACAAAGGTGTGTCACTCCATGAACTATTGTATTACATTTTTTGTATCTAGGCTCTTACATGCTAGTGTGTGCATGTATATGCAATATCTTAAGTCTCACCATAAGGTTGCACTAGTGGTGATGATTATAGAATCTCTAGATATTTGATTAATACCTCTTGTGGTGATGTCATAAGTTTGTCTTAAGTCATCTTAGTGAGGTATGAGTCAAACATGCTAACTTCTCAAGAATCTTGGCTTAAAATATTGTATATCATGTCTATTAGTATACCTTTTGATTATGAGTAATTCCTTCAATTGGTGCAATTTCATATTTTCATACTTTATTTGTACCAAGGTTCAAATTGTAGAACTTAATCCCCTGACCTCACAATTCCAAGTGCATAAGGTAAAACAAGTATTCATCACTTGTATGCACACGTTTAGGGGGAGAATGGTCTATAATTTGAATCTTTGAGACTAACTTCATTTTCAAGTCTATTATGTGTGTAGTCTCAAATTAGAAAGGAATCTTCGGGCAAAGACAATCGCTTCCACTGCAAATTTTGATGGGTATCAAAGATTCTTTGCTCCAATAAATGTATCTTCTATACATTTCATAAGAGAATGAGTTTCTCTTGTATATGCTACTCCAACGTCATCTAAAATTGGTAAATATGTATCACATCGTTTTGGATTACAAATATCTGAAGTCGCATAGCTTATAGATTCTCCTGTCTAGAACTTAATTGATTAAATAGTGCACATCTTCCATATGTTGCATGATTATGTTCAATTGATACTTCTTTTATGCCAATGGTACTTTAAGTTGCAAATAAGTACTCTCAACAAATATCAATTGAATTCATATATATGTGTGCACTAAAACTTGAGGAGAACTTAGTGTAATATGCAATTAGTGATCTGATTATCTATCAAATTGTATCAATTGGTGGGTTTCAATTGATATTTTTCGTACATGATCATTAGTTGTATAATTCATACTTGTGCAATTTTCATGCTGCCTCTTGTTATGATAAGAAAATGCTAGGTGACATCTAGACTCCAGGTATCAAGATCTATCTTTCAATTAGTATGACAATATTCATTTGATATCTTGGACCTATGTCACAATTATGCCAACAAGAGATTGCAAAATGAACTCAAAATACAACACAAGTGTGGAACACCCCTTTGAAAAGGTAAAACGCAAAGGTACATCACTTATGACACTTCTCCATTACCTTTGTGCCATATAAGGACCCTTTTCATGATAGTGTGTTCAAATCTTGATTAATCATAATTTCTACCCTTTATATTCTTTGTATCCTTTTTGGAGATTTATGACAAAGGGGGAGAAATTTTGCATTAAAGCTTACCTTTAGTCTTATGTAACTAAGTGTAAGAAGACTTTTGAAAAGGGGGAGAAATAATTGACAAAAAGGGGGAATCATAAGAAAAACATAAGATGTAGAAAGTTGATGAGTGCATACTATGTCATGAGCATCATGTTTATTTTATGACACACTGCACCCCACGAATAGTATGATATAAGTTGTCTCCATACTTTGACCCAAATATGTTCTTTTGGCATTTGAGTACAAAATTGGTATTTTCTGAAATGCACATATTTAGGGGGAGGAAACTATATCATAGGATTCAAAATCTTATTTATCAAATCTTATGTAAGCTTTAAATGTGTTGTCATCAATCACCAAAAAGGGGGAGATTGAAAGTGCATTCATCCCTTTTGTGAGTTTTGGTGATTTGGATAACAATACATTTAAAGGTCTAACAAGTTTGCTAAGTGTTGAACAGAAAATTCAGTATGATGAACATACTTGAATAGTGTATAATGATCAGTGAACAAGGTTCAACACAAGGTCAAATAACCAGTGAGACAATGCAAATGGATATAGTATGGTCTCTATATTGGTTTGAATATATGGACAAGACCTGAGACATCACTATGCATAAATATGATCATAATAGAGGTTGAAGTGATTAAGAGGATTGGTCAAGCCAAAGTGAATAAGATATGAGGAATCGTGAATTGGCTTGACCATATTACTATTAGTCCATATATGCTTCTATGAGAATCAAACTAGAGCTTGATTGATCTTAGCAGTTATATCTAGAAGCCATTCAAGCAAGGTTCACAATATTGAAGAAATGATTCTCTCAATAGATGCTCAATAGGATGTGACTCAAGAATGGCTTGATAGGGTGAAGATAGCAAGGAAAGGGCTTCGAGGAACTAAGCGAAGGTGAAGGCCAAGCGACGGCTTGTAGACCGAGGTACCATGGCTAAGGTGAAGAAGAGAGTACTTGCACTAAGTCGATGAACTAATCAGCTATGAAGAGTTACAACATGTTGATGCATCAGTAAGGTGACTTGAAGCCATGATTTGAACTCATATATGGTGAAATGGCACAAGTCACAGGCTCGATTTGTGTTTGCTTCAAAAGGTGAGACAAAGGTGTTTGTGATCCTTATGAAGCAACACCATGGAGAAATCACACTTGAGACACCAATGACTCAAGGAGTTTACTTAATTATATTTTATTTAACTTAAGTATAGGAATCGTCGTACTATCAAGGGGGGTCCATAAAGAAGGTTGGTGTTGGTACTAAAGCTCAAAATCCTTTGAAAAACATCTTCGAGAACATTTTCCATATCTTGAATGCCCTTGAGAAAAACAAATTTTACTTCCCACTAAAACTCCACTTTTGTTCTCTTCAAAATTCTCAAAATTTGGTTTCAGCCCTGAAAACCGGTTCAACCGGTCCTGAAACCGGTTCAACCGGTTTTGGGACTGCTCCTCTGCCTCCCCTGCTCTGACCTGTCTGACAGTCAGAGCTGTCAGAAAAAGTCGTTGCAGATCTTTTGGGAAAACTGGTTCAACCGGAATTTTTCCCGGCTCAACCGGTTTTGGTTCCGGTCGAGTCTCCGGCTGAGTAGGTCAGTGAACCGAGATCTTCCTGGTGGAAACCGGTTCAACCGGTTTACAAACCGGTTCAACCGGTTTTTGGCCAACTTTCCCCAACGGCCACCTGCTTTTGTGGGCACCTTTATATACACCTCCCACACTCTTCCCCACAGTAGAGCACGCACAAAACTTCATTCCCAACCTGAGAAACACCTCCCACTCTCTCTCACACATCTCTTGCCTCTCCCATTTCAAATCTTTGGAGAGAAATCTTTGAGTGAGTTTGAGAGCTGCGGTTTTTGTGCTTCATCTCCAAATCTCTCTTACTCTTCTTCGTTCGAGCTTTGGTACTACATTGAGTTCTTTGTGGATTCATTACTCTTGGAGCTTCTAGCTCCTAGACGACTAGGTGTCGCTTGTGAGTCTCCAAATCTTGTGGAAGACCACAAGAAAGTTTGTATTACCCGCTCGTTTGGGCAAAGATTATTGTGTGGGCTTAACCTTTGTGGTCGGCAAAGGGAGGATTAGGGTTGAAAGAGACCCGGCTCTTTGTGGGCGCCTCAACGAGGAAGTAGGGCACCTTGGTGGTGTGACCGAACCTCGGGATAAATCTTGTGTCTCTTGTATTCTTGCTCATTGTGTTTGTTTGTGTTCTTCGTTCTCTCACCATTGCGTGGAAGATTTGTTTATATCTTTTGGTGTGTGGATTTTGAGAAGTGCCCTTCTCAGATCTACTACTTTGAACCCTGTGGATCTTTTAGATCATCTCATTTCCAAAGTTAACTGGGTGAATTTCGAGATCAATTCAGTTTTACCCAGTTTGCTTCTAGTTTTTTTGTTGAAAAAGTTTTAACTTGCCTATTCACCCCCCCCCCTCTAGGCAACTTTCAGTCACCGCGAGCGTCGAGGCGTCGGACCCCTAGCTCGATGGCGATGCGCAACCCGTTGACCAGAGCCTCGTACTCAGCCACGTTGTTGGACGCCGGGAAATGGAGGCGCAACACGTAGTGGAGGTGCTTCCCGAGGGGCGAGATGAAGAGCAGGCCCGCGCCTGCCCCTATTTTCATCAGCGACCCATCGAAAAACATGGTCCAGAGTTCCGGTTGGATCGGAGCTGTCGGAAGCTGGGTGTCGACCCATTCAGCCACAAAGTCTGCCAAGACTTGGGACTTGATGGCCTTCTGAGGGGCGAACGAGATTGTCTCGCCCACGATTTCCACCGCCCATTTTGCAATCCTACCCGAGGCCTCTCGGCACTGGATGATCTCCCCAAGGGGGAAGGATGACACCACAGTTACCGGATGAGACTCGAAGTAGTGTCGCAACTTTCGCCGCGTCAGAATTACTACGTATAGTAGCTTCTGAATTTGTGGGTAGCGGATCTTGGTCTCGGACAGTACCTCACTGATGAAGTACACCGGTCTTTGGACAGGCAATGCATGCCCTTTTTCTCGTCTCTCGACCATGATCGCGGCACTGACCACCTGAGTGGTAGCGGCGACGTAGATCAAGAGGGCTTCTCCGGCAGCGGGGGGCACCAGGATGGGTGCGTTCGTAAGGAGCGCCTTCAGGTTCCCGAGGGCTTCCTTGGCCTCGGGGGTCCAAGTGAAGCATTCGGTCTTTCTTAAGAGGCGGTACAAGGGTAGGCCTCTTTCGCCGAGGCGCGAGATGAAGCGGCTCAGAGCCGCAAGGCATCCCATGACCCTCTGTACGCCTTTCAAGTCCTTGATGGGCCCCATGTTGGTGATGACCGTGATTTTTTCCGGGTTGGCCTCGATGCCCCGCTCGGAGACGATGAACCCCAAGAGCATGCCTCGGGGGACTCCGAAGACGCACTTCTCGGGGCTGAGTTTTACGCCTTTCGCCTTGAGACACCGAAATGTTGTTTTAAGGTCAGAGAGGAGGTCGGAGGCTTTCTTCGTCTTGACTACGATGTCATCGACGTAAGCCTCGACGGTTCGACCAATGTGCTCTCCGAACACGTGGTTCATGCACCTTTGGTACGTCGCACCCGCATTCCTCAAACCAAATGGCATAGTAACGTAGCAGTACATGCCAAAAGGTGTGATGAAAGAAGTCGCGAGCTGGTCGGACTCTTTCATCCTGATTTGGTGATACCCTGAGTTGGCATCGAGGAACGACAGGGTTTCACACCCAGCAGTGGAATCCACGATTTGGTCGATGCGAGGCAGAGGGTAGGGAACCTTCGGACATGCTTTGTTTAGACCAGTGTAGTCTACACACATCCGCCATTTCCCTCCTTTCTTTCTCACAAGCACAGGGTTGGCAAGCCATTCGGGATGGAATACCTCTTTGATGAACCCAACGGCCGTCAGCTTGTGGATCTCCTCGCCTATGGCTCTGCGCTTTTCTTCGTCGAATCGGCGCAGAGGCTGCTTCACGGGTCGGGCTCCAGCTCGGATATCCAGTGAGTGCTCGGCGACTTCCCTCGGTATGCCAGGCATGTTCGAGGGACTCCACGCGAAAATGTTGGCGTTTGCGCAGAGAAAGTCGACGAGCACTGCTTCCTATTTGGGGTCAAGCTCGGAGCCGATCTGTATCTGCTTGGAGGTGTCGTTGCTGGGGTCGAGAGGGACGGATTTAACCACCACTGCTGGTTTGAAGTTGCCGGCGTGGCGCTTCGTGTCTGGAACCTCCTTGGGGAGGCTTTCCATGTCGGCGATGAGGGCCTCGGATTCGGTGAGGGCCTCGGTGTACTCCACGTCACATTCGTACGCGTGTCGGTACGTGGGGCCAACGGTGATGACCCCGTTGGGGTCCGGCATCTTGAGCTTGAGGTAGGTGTAGTTGGGGACGGCCATGAACTTGGCGTAACATGGTCTCCCCAGCACTGCGTGGTAGGTTCCTCGGAACCCGACCACCTCGAACATGAGGGTTTCCCTTCGGAAGTTAGAGGGAGTCCCAAAGCAGACAGGCAGATCGAGTTGTCCGAGGGGTTGGACGCGTTTCCCGGGGATGATCCCATGAAAAGGCGTCGCGCCTGCCCGGATCGAGGATAGATCGATCTGCAGGAGCCCGAGGGTCTCGGTGTAGATGATGTTGAGGCTGCTGCCTCTGTCCATGAGGACCTTGGTGAGCCTGACGTTGCCGATGATGGGGTCGACAACGAGTGGATATTTCCCCGGGCTCGGCACGCGGTCGGGGTGGTCGCCTTGGTCGAAGGTGATGGGCTTGTCGGACTAGTCTAGGTAGACTGGCGCCACCACCTTTACCGAGTAGACCTCCCGACGCTCTTGCTTGCGGCGCCGAGCCGAGGCGTTCGCCACTTGCCCACCGTAGATCATGAAGCAGTCGTGGACCTCGGGAAACTCCTCTGCCTTGTGGCCCTCCTTCTTATCGTCGTTGTGGGCCTTGCAACCTTCCGCCGGTGGCCCGGCCTTGTGAAAGTGCGCCGAAGCATGACGCACTCCTCAAGGGTGTGCTTGACAGGCCCCTGATGATAGGGGCACGGCTCCTTGAGCATCTTGTCGAAGAGATTGGCACCTCCAGGAGGTTTTCGAGGGTTCTTGTACTCAGTGGCGGCGACAAGGTCCACGTCGGTGGCGTCACGTTTCGCTTGCGACTTCTTCTTGTTCTTCTTCTTGGTGTCGCGCCGAGCGGACGGCTCGGGGACGTCTTCCGGCTGGCGGCCCTGGGGCTTCTTGTCTTTCCGGAAGATGGCCTCAACCGCCTCCTGGCCAGAGGCGAACATGGTGGCGATGTCCATCAGCTCGCTCGCCCTGGTGGGGGTCTTGCGACCCAGCTTGCTCACCAGGTCGCGGCAGGTGGTGCCGGCGAGGAACGCGCCGATGACGTCGGAATCGGTGATGTTGGGCAGCTCGGTGCGCTGCTTCGAGAATTGCCGGATGTAGTCCCGGAGGGACTCTCCCGGCTACTGGCGGCAGCTTCGGAGATCCCAGGAGTTCCCAGGGCGCACGTACGTGCCCTGGAAGTTGCTGGCGAAGGCTTGGACCAGGTCGTCCCAGTTGGAGATCTGCCTCGGAGGCAGATGCTCCAGCCAGGCTCGAGCGGTGTCAGAGAGGAACAGGGGGAGGTTGCGGATGATGAGGTTGTCATCGTCCGTTCCACCCAGCTGGCAGGCCAGTCGGTAGTCCGCGAGCCACAGTTCCGGCCTCGTCTCCCCCGAGTACTTTGTGATGGTAGTCGGGGTTCGGAACCGGGTCGGGAACGGCGCCCGTCGTATGGCCCGGCTGAAAGCCTGCGGACCGGGTGGTTCGGGCGAGGGGCTCCGATCCTCCCTGCTGTCGTAGCGTCCCCCACGCCTGGGGTGGTAAGCTCAGCGCACCCTTTCGTCGAGGTGGGCTCGATGGTTGCGGTGGTGGTGCTCGTTGCCGGGGTGACCCGGGGCCGCAGGCGCCGTGTTGCGCGTGCGCCCGGTGTGGACCGAGGCTTCTCGCATGAATCCGGAAGTCACGGCGCGATGCTTTGGGGGGTACCCCTGCCTTCGGGAGGCAGAGCTTTCGGCCCGTCGGACCGCGACATCTTACAGGAGGTTCTTGAGCTCTCCTTGGATACGCCGCCCCTCGGTGGTGGAGGGTTCCAACATCGCTCGGAGTAGTATCGTAGCTGCAGCCAGGTTCTGGCCGACCCCACTGGAAGCCGGGGGCAGCCTTGGCCTGGTATCGTTGGCGATGCGGTGCCGGGCGTTCTGGGCCAGATGACGCGCTTCTCCGGCCGGAGCTCGGCCTGCCCACTCCTGTCCGAGGTTCGGCCGAGGCTGCATAAGTGTTCCTGCTCCCTCGTCGAGCCTGGCCTGCATCTCGCGGATTAGCTCGAGCTGTGCGTCCTAACCCCCCGCAGGGACTGGGACCACAGCTAGCTTCCGAAGGATGTCAACGCGAGGCGCAAGCCTAGGGGGATCACCGTTCTCCGGCATACCAAGATGGTTACCTTCGCCGAGACCCCCTAGATCGACGTGGAAACATTCACGACTTGGGCCACAGTCCTCGTCGCCGAGGCTGTGGCTACCATCGGAACAATCGGAGAGGCAGTAGTCACATGCGGTCATGAAGTCCCGCATGGCACTGGGGTTACCGAGCCCGGAGAAATCCCAACCAGACTCGGGCTCGTCATCTTCCTTGGAACCCGAGGGCCCGTAGGTCGAGACGGCCGTCAGTCTGTCCCAGGGTGACCGCACATGGTACCCCGGAGGGTTTGGACATGCCTTTGCGAAAGCCTCTACCGAAGCGGGGTCGCTTGGTGGATCGAAGCTGAATCTGAAAGGCATGGGATGGGAAACGGACGGTACCTCTTGATCGACGGGTGGTGACGAAGCCGCGTCAGGGGCGGACTGCACCATTGTCTCAGGTACGAGGGCGACGCTCAGCAAGCCCTTCGCGAGCGTGCTGGCGTCATCCGTCAACTCGATGTTGGCGTGTTGCGGGGAAACGACGCTCGTCTTCGTCTCCGACGCAAGGTCAACGCCCGGCGTGTCCCCCGCTGGGGCGCCGGTGCCGTCGTCTCGCTCGACAGCCGACGAGGTGTCGCCCTCTGCTTGTCCATGCCTGCCCCGCCTCCTCCTCCATCGGCGGGGAGGTGATGGGACAGAACTGAATGTTGCTCTTCCGCTACGTGGGGAAGACGTCGTCGATTCAGCCGCCGGCGGGCGGGCTGACGGCCGCCATCATCGTCGTCGCACGGCGGAAGGAGTACCATGTCGTAGCTGCCGTCGAGAGACATGAACTCGAGACTCCCGAAACGGAGCATCGTCCCGGGTTGGAAAGGTTGCTGGGGACTACCCATCTAGAGCTTGACGGGAAGCTGTTCGTCAACACGCAGCAGGCCCCTACCTGGCGCGCCAACTGTCGGCGTTTCGACCCCGGGAGGTCCCTGGACCGACGAGTAAATTGTGGCTGCGTGCCCCAGCCCAGATGGGTCGGCGCGAGACGGGACACAAAGGGGGGAGAACAGCGAGGGGAAACCGTAGCCTTCGTGTTGTCCTGCGCCCAGGGCGGCTGGATGCGCTTGCAGTAGGGGGTTACAAGCGTTCATGCGGGAGCGAGAGAGAGAGAGAGAGAGCGAGGGCCTTACGCGCCGGCCCGTTCTCCCGCGTGGCCAACCTCTCCATACGAGAGCCCTGGACCTTCCTTTTATAGACATAAGGAGAGGGCCCAGGTGTACAATGGGGGGTGTAGCAATGTGCTAACGTGTCTAGCAGAGAGGAGCTAGAGCCCTAAGTACATGTGAGAGCACCTAGGGGGATGAATAGGTGATCCTGTAGAACTTGAAACTTAAGCCACAAAAACTTGGTTAAGTGTTAGCACAATAATTGCCAAGTGGCTAGAGAGGAGTCTCAACAAAACACAATAACCACAAGAGATCAATCATAGAGATGGCACAATGGTTATCCCGTGGTTCGGCCAAGACCAACGCTTGCCTACTCCACGTTGTGGCATCCCAACGGACGAGGGTTCAATCAACCCCTCTCAAGCGGTCCAAAGACCCACTTGAATACCACGGTGTTTTGCTTGCTTTTCTTAATCCCGTTCGCGAGGAATCTCCACAACTTGGAGCCTCTCGCCCTTACACTTGTAGTTCACAAAGAAGCACGGAGTAAGGGAGGGATTAGCAACTCACACAAGACACAAAGATCACAGCAAATACGCACACACAAGACCCAGACTTAAGCTCAAAAGACTAGCACACTAGAACAGAGCTTAAATCACTAGAATGTTGAACAAGTGCGCAAGAATGGAGTATGAGTGATCAAGAGTGCTCAAGGAATGCTTGGTGTGCTCCTCCATGCGTCTAGGGGTCCCTTTTATAGCCCCAAGGCAGCTAGGAGCCATTGAGAGCAATCCTGGAAGGCAGATCTTGCCTTCTGTCGACTGGCGCACCGGACAGTCCGGTGCACCACCGGACACTGTCCGGTGCAGATATCCTTCCTTATTTGGTGAAGCCGACCGTTGGAGTCTGAGAGCCGTTGGCGCACCGGACACTGTCCGGTGCACACCGGACAGTCCGGTGCACCAATGTGACCGTTGGCTCGGCCACGCGTCACGCGCGGAATCCTCGGCCGACCGTTGCCCCGGCTGACCGTTGACTCACCGGACAGTCCGGTGCACCACCGGACAGACCGGTGAATTTTAGTCGTACGTCGTTGATGGTTTCCCGAGAGCGACGAGTTCGCCTGTGAGTGCACCACCGGACAGTCCGGTGATTTATAGCCGTACACCGCCGTCGAACTCCTGAGAGCAGCAAGTTCGCCAGAGCCAGTCTGGCGCACCGGACACTGTCCGGTGCACCACCGGACAGTCCGGTGAACCCAGACTGAGCAGACTTTGGCTGAACAAAGCCATCTCATTTCCAATTCAATTTTTCCTGTTTCCAGCACTTAGACACAATACATTAGTCCATAAACACAATGTACTAAGTCTAGAAACATACCTTTTGACTTGATTTGCACTTTGTTCACCACATTGCATAGATCAACACAAAAGCACTGGTGTTGGCACTCAATCACCAAAATACTTAGAAATGGCCCAAGGGCATATTTCCCTTTCAACATGTCGTCGTGGCAGTCGGAGAGGTTGCGGCACCCTGTTCATGTGATGTCGTGGCCGTCGGAGGAGCGCTCGGGCCCTGTAGAAGTACAGCTGTCAGGGCTGTCGAATCCTTGCTGACGTCTCCATGCTTCCGTAAGGGGCTGAGAGCCGCCGTCGTCATGGAGCACGCGGGGCGTCATCATTACTTGTTTACCGGGGCGAGCCAGATGGGACGCCGGTCTTGTTCCCCGTAGCCTGAGCTAGCTAGGGGTAGGGTAATGATGGCCCCCCTGGCGACGTGGCTGGTCCGGACCCGAATTGGGGCGAGGTGGCGATTCCTTCGAGGTCGAGGTTGAGTCCAAGCCCTGGGGTCGGGCGAGGCGGAGTCCATCGTCTCCCGGAGCTGAGGCCGAGTCCGAGCCCTGGGGTCAGGCGAGGCGGAGTTCGTCGTCTTCCGAGGCCGAGGCCGAGTCCGAGCCCTGGGGTCGGGCGAGGCGGAGTTCGTCGTCTTCCGAGGCCGAGGCTGAGTCCGAGCCCAGGGGTCGGGCGAGGCGGAGTTCGTTGTCTTCTGAAGCCGAGACGGGGGCCGAGCCCTAGGGTCGGGCGAGGCGGAGCTTCCTGTGTCGCCCGAGGCTGGACTTAGCCGCTATCGACCTCACTCCGGTGAATGGCACGGCAGTCGGAGTAGGGCAGGTGGCGCTGTATTCCTGTTAGCTCGGTCAGTGGAGCGCCGAAGTGACTGCGGTCACTTCGGCTCTATCGACTGAAGCGTGCGTCAGGATATGATGTCAGGCGATCCTTGTATTAAATGCTCCTGCGATACGGTCGGTTGGCGTGGCGATCTGGCCAAGGTTGCTTCTCTGCGAAGACTGGGCCTCGGGCGAGCCGAAGGTGTGTCCGTTGCTTGAGGGGGCCCTCGGGCGAGACGTGAATCCTCAGGGGTCGGCTGCCTTTGCCCGAGGCTGGGCTCGGGCGAGGCGAGATCGTGTCCCTTGAGTGGACCGAGCCTTGACCTTAATCGTGCCCATCAGGCCTTTGCAGCTTTGTGCTGATGGGGGTTACCAGCTGAGATTAGGAGTCTTGGGGGTACCCCTAATTATGGTCCCTGACACCAATCTTAGAAATGATAATGCTAATTTGATTGCTAAGATTGAAAAATTGAATGCCTCTCTTGCTAGCCTTAAGTTTGAAAATGAAAAATTAATTGCTAAGGCTAAAGACTTAGATGTTTGCAATGCTTCTATTTCCAATCTTAGAGATGAGAATGATATTTTACATGCTAAGATTGTTGAATTAAATGATTGCAAACCCTCTACATCTACCGCTGAGCATGTTTCTATTTGCACTAGATGTAGAGATGTTAATATAGATGCTATCCATGATCACCTTGTGAAAGGGAATTAGCCTTACACCTAGTTCCTAAATATTTTGGTGGTTGAATTGCCCAACACAAATATTGGACTAACTAGTTTGCTCTAGTGCATAAGTTATACAGGTGCAAAAGGTTCACATTCAGTCAGTAAAAAGACCAAGTGTTGGATTCAACAAAGGAGCAGCAAGGCAACCGAGGGCACCTCTGGCTGGAGGCACCGGACTGTCCGGTGTGCACCGGACTGTCCGGTGCGGCCAGAGGACTCCGACTTCAAACTCTTCGCTCTCGGGATTTCTCGGTGGACAGCGCGCTATAATTCACCGGACTGTCCGGTGTGCACCGGACATGTCCGGTGCTCCAAGGAAACGCCGTCCCCGGAACTCGCCAGCCTCGGGTTCGCTCGGCAGCCGCTCCGCTAAAATTCACCGGACTGTCCGGTGTGCACCGGACTGTCCGGTGTGCCAGCGGAGCAACAGCTCTCTGCGGCGCCAACGGCTCCCTGCGGTGCATTAAATGCGCGCGCAGCGCGCGCAGACGTCAGGATCGCCCATGCCGGTGCACCGGACATCAAACAGTACTTGTCCGGTGTGCACCGGACACCCAGGAGGGCCCAGAAGTCAGAAGCTCCAACGGTCAGAATCCAACGGCAATGGTGACGTGGCAGGGGCACCGGACTGTCCGGTGTGCACCGGACTGTCCGGTGCGCCATCGAACAGAGGGGTTCCAGCAACGGTCACTTTTGGTGGTTGGGGCTATAAATACCCCAACCACCCCACATTCATTGCCATCCAAGTTTTCCACTTCTCAACCTCAACAAGAGCTCTAGCATTCAATTCTAGACACACCAAATAGATCAAGTCCTCTCCAAATTCCACACAACTCCATAGTGACTAGAGAGAGTGATTTGCTTGTGTTCTTTCGAGCTCTTGCGCTTGGATCGCATTCTTTTCTTTCTCACTTGTTCTTGAGATCATCACTCAATTGTAACCAAGGCAAGAGGCACCAATTGTGTGGTGGCCCTTGCGGGGAAGTTTTGTTCCCGGTTGATTGAGAAGAAGAGAAAGCTCACTCGATCCGTGGGATCGTTTGAGAGAGGGAAGGGTTGAAAAAGACCCGGCCTTTGTGGCCTCCTCAACAGGGAGTAGGTTTGCGAGAACCGAACCTCGGTAAAACAAATCCTCGTGTCACACTCTTATTTGCTTGTGATTTGTTTTGCGCCCTTTCTCGCGGACTCATTTCTTTATTACTAACGCTAACCCGGCTTGTAGTTGTGATTATTTTGTAAATTTCAGTTTCGCCCTATTCACCCCCCCTCTAGGCGACTATCAATTGGTATCAGAGCCCGGTACTTCATTAGAGCCTAACCGCTCGAAGTAATGTCGGGAGAACCCGCCAAGAAGGAGATGGAGACCGGCGACAAGCCCACTACAAGCCAAGGGAGCACTTCATCGGAAGAGTCCCGCACCAAGAGAAGGGAGAAGAAGAAGATCTCCTCCAAGCGGAAGGAGAAAAGGTCTTCCTCTTCTCACCACAAGGAGAAGAAGGAAAAGTCTTCTTCTCACAAGCCGCATCGGAGTGGGGACAAGCACAAAAGGATGAGGAAGGTGATCTTCTACGAGACCGACACCTCATCGACATCTACCTCCGGCTCCGACGCGGCATCCGTTACTTCTAAACGCCAAGAGCGTAAGAAGTATAGTAAGATTCCCCTACGCTACCCTCGCATTCCTAAACATACACCTTTACTTTCCGTCCCATTAGGCAAACCACCAACTTTTAATGGTGAGGATTATGCTATGTGGAGTAATTTAATGCGATTTCATCTAACCTCTCTCCACAAAAGTATATGGGATGTTGTTGAGTTTGGTGTACAGGTACCATCCGTAGGGGATGAGGATTATGACACAGATGAAGTAGCCCAAATCGAGCACTTCAACTCCCAAGCCGCAACCATCCTCCTTGCCTCCCTAAGCAAGGAGGAATACAACAAAGTACAAGGGTTGAAGAACGCCAAGGAGATTTGGGATCTACTCAAGACGGCGCACGAGGGTGATGAACTCACCAAAATCACCAAGCGGGAAACGATCGAGGGGGAGCTCGGTCGCTTCCGTCTTCGCCAAGGGGAGGAGCCACAAGACATGTACAACCGGCTCAAGACCTTGGTGAACCAAGTGCGCAACCTCGGGAGCGCAAAATGGGATGACCACGAAGTGGTTAAGGTTATTCTAAGAGCCCTTATTTTCCTTAACCCCACACAAGTTCAATTAATTCGTGGCAATCCTAGATATCCACTAATGACCCCCGAGGAAGTCATCGGGAATTTTGTTAGTTTTGAATGCATGATTAAGGGTTCCAAGAAGATCAACGAGCTTGATGAACCTTCCACATCCGAGGCGCAACCGGTGGCCTTCAAGGCCACGGAGGAGAAGAAGGAGGAGTCTACACCAAGTAGACAACCAATCGACGCCTCCAAGCTCGACAACGAGGAGATGGCCCTAATCATCAAAAGCTTTCGGCAAATCCTCAAGCAAAGGAAGGGGAAAGATTACAAATCCCGTTCCAAGAAGGTTTGCTACAAGTGTGGTAAGCCCGGTCATTTTATTGCAAAATGTCCTATGTCTAGTGATAGTGACAGGGGCGACGACAAGAAGGGCAAGAGGAAGGAGAAGAAGAAATACTACAAGAAGAAGGGCGGCGATGCTCATGTTTGTCGGGAGTGGGACTCCGACGAAAGCTCAAGCGACTCCTCCGACGATGAGGACGCCGCCAACATCGCCGTCACCAAGGGCCTCCTCTTCCCCAACGTCGGCCACAAGTGTCTCATGGCCAAGGACGGCAAAAAGAAGGTAAAATCAAGATCCTCCACTAAATATGAAACATCTAGTGATGAGGATGATGATAAAAATGAGGAGGATAATTTGCGTATTCTTTTTGCCAACCTTAACATGGAACAAAAGGAAAAATTAAATGAGCTAATTAGTGCCATCCATGATAAGGATGATCTCTTGGACTCCCAAGAGGACTTCCTAATCAAGGAAAATAAGAAACATGTTAAGGTTAAAAATGCTTATGCTCTAGAAAGAGAAAAATGTGAAAAATTGTCTAGTGAGCTAAGTACTTGCCATGAGACTTTAGACAACCTTAGAAATGAAAATGCCAATTTGCTAGCTAAGGTTGATTCTCATATTTGCAATGTTTCAATTCCTAGAAATGATAATAATGATTTGCTTGCTAGGATTGAAAAATTGAACATTTCTCTTGCTAGCCTTAGAGATGAGAATGAGAAATTAATTGCTAAGGCTAAGGATTTTGATGTTTGCAATGCTACTATTTCCGACCTTAGAACTAAAAATGATTTGTTGCATGCTAAGGTCATTGAATTAAAGTCTTGCAAACCCTCTACATCTACTATTGAGCATGTGTCCATTTGCACTAGATGTAGAGATATTAATGTTGATGCTATCCATGATCACCTTGCCTTAATTAAAAAACAAAATGATCACATAGCACAACTTAATGCCAAAATTAGGGAGCATGACTTAGAAAATGAAAAATTTAAATTGGCTAGGAGCATGCTCTATAATGGGAGACGCCCGGGCATTAAGGACGGCATTGGCTTCCAAAGGGGAGACAATGTCAAAATTAATGCCCCTCCTAAGAATTTGTCTAACTTTGTTAAGGGCAAGGCTCCCATGCCTCAGGATAACGAGGGTTACATTTTGTACCCTGCCGGGTATCCTGAGAGTAAAATTAAGAAAATTCATTCTAGGAAGTCTCACTCTGGCCCTAATTATGCTTTTATGTATAAGGGTGAGACATCTAGATCTAGGCAACCAACCCATGCCAAGTTGCCTAGAAAGAAAACTACTAATGCATCAAATGATCATGCCATTTCATTTAAAACTTTTGATGCATCTTATGTTTTGACTAGCAAATCCGGCAAGGTAGTTGCCAAAATTGTTGGGGGCAAACACAAGGGCTCCAAGACTTGTGTTTGGGTACCCAAAGTTCTTATATCTAATGCCAAAGGACCCAAAACCGTTTGGGTACCTAAAACAAAGAACTAAACTTGTTTTATAGGTTTATGCATCTGGGGGCTCAAGTTGGATACTCGACAGCGGGTGCACAAACCACATGACCGGGGAGAAAAAGATGTTCTCCTCATATGAGAAAAACCAAGATCCCCAACGAGCTATCACATTCGGGGATGGGAATCAAGGTTTGGTCAAAGGTTTGGGTAAAATTGCTATATCTCCTGACCATTCCATTTCTAATGTTTTTCTTGTAGATTCCTTAGATTACAATTTGCTTTCTGTATCCCAATTATGTCAAATGGGCTACAATTGTCTTTTTACTGATACAAGTGTTACTGTCTTTAGAAGGAGTGATGATTCAATAGCTTTTAAGGGCGTGTTAGAGGGTCAGCTATACTTGGTAGATTTTGATAGAGCTGAACTCGACACTTGCTTGATTGCTAAGACTAACTTGGGTTGGCTCTGGCACCGCCGACTAGCCCATGTTGGAATGAAGAATCTTCACAAACTTCTAAAGGGAGAACACATTTTGGGACTAACCGATGTTCATTTTGAGAAAGACAGGATTTGTAGCGCTTGCCAAGCCGGGAAGCAAGTTGGCGTCCATCATCCACACAAAAACATCATGACTACCGACAGGCCACTGGAGCTCCTACACATGGATTTGTTCGGCCCGATCGCTTACATAAGCATCGGCGGTAGTAAGTATTGCCTTGTAATTGTGGATGATTATTCTCGCTTCACTTGGGTGTTCTTTTTGCAGGACAAATCTCATACCCAAGAAACTTTAAAGGGATTCTTGAGACGGGCTCAAAATGAGTTCAGCTTGAGGATCAAGAAAATCAGAAGCGACAACGGGACGGAGTTCAAAAATTCCCAAATTGAAGACTTTCTTGAGGAAGAGGGCATCAAGCATGAGTTCTCTTCTCCCTACACTCCACAACAAAATGGTGTAGTGGAGAGGAAGAATCGAACTCTATTGGACATGGCAAGAACCATGCTTGATGAATACAAGACACCGGATCGGTTTTGGGCCGAGGCGGTCAACACCGCCTGCTATGCCATCAACCGGTTATATCTTCATCGAATCCTCAAGAAAACATCTTATGAACTCCTAACCGGTAAAAAGCCAAATATTTCATATTTTAGAGTTTTTGGTAGCAAATGTTTTATTCTTGTCAAAAGAGGTAGAAAATCTAAATTTGCTCCTAAAACAGTAGAAGGCTTTTTACTAGGATATGACTCAAACACAAGGGCATATAGAGTCTTTAACAAGTCCTCAGGACTTGTTGAAGTTTCTTGTGACGTTGTGTTTGATGAGACTAACGGCTCTCAAGTAGAGCAAGTTGATCTTGATGATATAGGTGAAGAACAGGCTCCATGCATAGCGCTAAGGAACATGTCCATTGGGGATGTGTGTCCTAAGGAATCCGAAGAGCCTCCACATGCACAAGATCAACCATCCTCCTCTACGCAAGCATCCCCACCAACTCAAATTGAGGATGAAGCTCAAGATGTTGAACAAGAAGATCAAGAAGATGAGCCACCTCAAAATGACGGCAACGATCAAGGGGGAGATGCAAATGATGAAGACAAGGAGGATGAACAACCAAGGCCGCCACACCCAAGAGTCCACCAAGCAATACAACGAGATCACCCCGTCGACACCATCCTCGGCGACATTCATAAGGGGGTAACTACTCGATCTCGTGTTGCTCATTTTTGTGAACATTACTCGTTTGTTTCCTCTATTGAGCCAACCAGGGTAGAGGAGGCACTTCAAGATTCGGATTGGGTGATGGCGATGCAAGAGGAGCTCAACAATTTCACGAGGAACGAGGTATGGCACTTAGTTCCACGTCCTAACCAAAATGTTGTAGGAACCAAGTGGGTTTTCCGCAACAAGCAAGACGAGCATGGTGTGGTGACTAGGAACAAAGCTCGACTCGTGGCCAAGGGATATTCACAAGTCGAAGGTTTGGATTTTGGTGAAACCTATGCACCCGTAGCTAGGCTTGAGTCAATTCGTATATTATTAGCCTATGCTACTTACCATGGCTTCAAGCTTTATCAAATGGACGTGAAGAGTGCCTTCCTCAATGGACCAATCAAGGAGGAGGTCTATGTTGAGCAACCTCCCGGCTTTGAAGACAGTGAGTAGCCTAACCATGTTTATAGGCTCTCAAAGGCGCTTTATGGGCTCAAGCAAGCCCCAAGAGCATGGTATGAATGCCTTAGAGATTTCCTTATTGCTAATGGCTTCAAAGTCGGCAAGGCTGATCCTACTTTATTCACTAAGACTCTTGACAATGATTTGTTCGTATGCCAAATTTATGTTGATGATATTATATTTGGGTCTACTAACAAATCTACATGTGAAGAATTTAGTAGGATCATGACACAGAAATTCGAGATGTCGATGATGGGGGAGTTGAAGTATTTCCTAGGATTCCAAGTGAAGCAACTCCAAGAGGGCACCTTCATTAGCCAAACGAAATATACTCAAGACATTCTAAGCAAGTTTGGAATGAAGGATGCCAAGCCCATCAAGACACCCATGGGAACCAATGGGCATCTCGACCTCGACACGGGAGGTAAGTCCGTGGATCAAAAGGTATACCGGTCGATGATTGGTTCATTGCTTTACTTATGTGCATCTCGACCGGACATTATGCTTTCCGTTTGCATGTGTGCAAGATTCCAAGCCGACCCTAAGGAATCACACCTTACGGCCGTGAAACGAATCTTGAGATATTTGGCTTATACTCCTAAGTTTGGGCTTTGGTACCCTCGGGGATCCACATTTGATTTGATTGGTTATTCGGATGCCGATTGGGCGGGGTGTAGGATTAATAGAAAGAGCACATCGGGGACTTGCCAGTTCTTGGGAAGATCCTTGGTGTCATGGGCTTCAAAGAAGCAAAATTCGGTCGCTCTTTCCACCGCCGAAGCCGAGTATATTGCCGCAGGCCATTGTTGCGCGCAATTGCTTTGGATGAGGCAAACCCTGCGGGACTACGGTTACAAATTAACCAAAGTCCCTTTGCTATGTGACAATGAGAGTGCAATCAAAATGGCCGACAATCCCGTCGAGCATAGCCGCACTAAGCACATAGCCATTCGGTATCATTTTCTTCGGGATCACCAACAAAAGGGGGATATCGAGATTTCTTATATTAACACTAAAGATCAATTAGCCGATATCTTTACCAAGCCACTTGACGAACAATCTTTTACCCGACTTAGGCATGAGCTCAATATTCTTGATTCTAGGAATTTCTTTTGCTAAACTTGCACACATAGCACATGCATATACCTTTGATCATGTCTCTTCTATATATGCTATGACTAATGTGTTTTCAAGTGTATTTCCAACCAAGTCATAGGTATATTGAAAGGGAATTGGAGTCTTCGGCAAAGACAAAGGCTTCCACTCCACTCTACTACTCATCCTTCGCCGTCGCTCCGCATCATCTCTCCAACTTTGGTATAATCTTCACTCATTCATTTCATGACCAAAGGGGGAGAAAGTACTCATGGGCTCTAATGATTTCGTTTTTGGCGATTCATGCCAAAGGGGGAGAAAATATGAGCCCAAAGCAAAAGGACCGCACCACCACTTAAAATTTTAAATTTGATGATTTTCAATGGTAACTTTCAAAATTGGTATCTCTTTGTGTTCTAAAGGGGGAGCAAGTAGTGTTTTCAAAACTGATGGAAAACCCTCTTGAACACTAAGAGGAGACCTTATTTTAGGGGGAGTTTTGTTTAGTCAAAGGAAAAGCATTTGAAACAGGGGGAGAAAATTTCAAATCTTAAAAATGCTTTACAAATCTTATTCATTTACCTTTGACTATCTTACAAAAAGACTTTGAAAAGTATTTACAAAAGAATTTGCGAAAACAAAACTCTTGGTGCAAATGTGGTCCAATATGTGAAAAATAAAGAAAACAATCCATGCGCATCATATAAATATTTATATTGGCTCAATTCCAAGCAACCTTTGCACTTACTTTATGCAAACTAGTTCAATTATGCACTTCTATATTTGCTTTGGTTTGTGTTGGCATCAATCACCAAAAAGGGGGAGATTGAAAGGGAATTAGCCTTACACCTAGTTCCTAAATATTTTGGTGGTTGAATTGCCCAACACAAATATTGGACTAACTAGTTTGCTCTAGTGCATAAGTTATACAGGTGCAAAAGGTTCACATTCAGTCAGTAAAAAGACCAAGTGTTGGATTCAACAAAGGAGCAGCAAGGCAACCGAGGGCACCTCTGGCTGGAGGCACCGGACTGTCCGGTGTGCACCGGACTGTCCGGTGCGGCCAGAGGACTCCGACTTCAAACTCTTCGCTCTCGGGATTTCTCGGTGGACAGCGCGCTATAATTCACCGGACTGTCCGGTGTGCACCGGACATGTCCGGTGCTCCAAGGAAACGCCGTCCCCGGAACTCGCCAGCCTCGGGTTCGCTCGGCAGCCGCTCCGCTAAAATTCACCGGACTGTCCGGTATGCACCGGACTGTCCGGTGTGCCAGCGGAGCAACAGCTCTCTGCGGCGCCAACGGCTCCCTGCGGTGCATTAAATGCGCGCGCAGCGCGCGCAGACGTCAGGATCGCCCATGCCGGTGCACCGGACATCAAACAGTACTTGTCCGGTGTGCACCGGACACCCAGGAGGGCCCAGAAGTCAGAAGCTCCAACGGTCAGAATCCAACGGCAATGGTGACGTGGCAGGGGCACCGGACTGTCCGGTGTGCACCGGACTGTCCGGTGCGCCATCGAACAGAGGGGTTCCAGCAACGGTCACTTTTGGTGGTTGGGGCTATAAATACCCCAACCACCCCACATTCATTGCCATCCAAGTTTTCCACTTCTCAACCTCAACAAGAGCTCTAGCATTCAATTCTAGACACACCAAATAGATCAAGTCCTCTCCAAATTCCACACAACTCCATAGTGACTAGAGAGAGTGATTTGCTTGTGTTCTTTCGAGCTCTTGCGCTTGGATCGCATTCTTTTCTTTCTCACTTGTTCTCGAGATCATCACTCAATTGTAACCAAGGCAAGAGGCACCAATTGTGTGGTGGCCCTTGCGGGGAAGTTTTGTTCCCGGTTGATTGAGAAGAAGAGAAAGCTCACTCGATCCGTGGGATCGTTTGAGAGAGGGAAGGGTTGAAAAAGACCCGGCCTTTGTGGCCTCCTCAACGGGGAGTAGGTTTGCGAGAACCGAACCTCGGTAAAACAAATCCTCGTGTCACACTCTTATTTGCTTGTGATTTGTTTTGCGCCCTTTCTCGCGGACTCATTTCTTTATTACTAACGCTAACCCGGCTTGTAGTTGTGATTATTTTGTAAATTTCAGTTTCGCCCTATTCACCCCCCCTCTAGGCGACTATCACCTTGCTATGATTAAAGAACAAAATGATCATATAGCAAAATTAGATGCTAAAATTGCTAAGCATGAATTAGAGAATGAAAAATTTAAATTTGCTCATAGCATGCTTTATAGTGGGAGACGCCCTGGCATTAAGGATGGTATTGGCTTCCAATAGGGAGGCAATGTCAAGCTTAATGCCCCTAAGAAATTGTCTAACTTTGTTAAGGGCAAAGCTCCCATGGTTCAGGATAACGAGGGCTATATTTTATATCCTGCTGGTTATCCCGAATACAAAATTAGGAGAATTTATTCTAGGAAGTCTCACTCTGGCTCTCATCATGCTTTTATGTATAAGAGTGAGGCATCTAGTTCTAGACAATCCACTCATGTTAAATTCCCTAAAAAGAAATCTCCTATTGCATCAAATGAACCTAATATTTCATTTAAGACTTTTGATGCTTCATATGTGCTCACTAACAAATCAGGCAAAGTGGTTGTCAAATATGTTGGGGGCAAACACAAGGGGTCAAAGACTTGTGTTTGGGTACCCAAGGTGCTTGTTTCTAATGTCAAAGGACCCAAGACCGTTTGGGTACCTAAGAACAAGGCCAAAACTTGTTTTGTAGGTTTATGCATCCGGGGGCTCAAGTTGGATCATTGATAGCGGGTGCACAAACCACATGACTGGGGAGAAAAGGATGTTCTCCTCCTATGAGAAAAACCATGATCCCCAAAGAGCTATCACATTCGGGGATGGAAATCAAGGTTTGGTCAAAGGACTTGGTAAAATTGCTATATCACCTGACCACTCTATTTCTAATGTTTTTCTTGTAAATTCTTTAGATTATAACTTGCTTTCTGTTTCTCAATTATGCAAAATGGGCTACAATTGTCTTTTTACGGATGTAGATGTTACTGAAAGGGAATTAGGCTTACACCTATTTCCTAATTGATTTTGGTGGTTGAATTGCCCAACACAAATAATTGGACTAACTAGTTTGCTCTAGTATATAAGTTCTACAGGTGCCAAAGGTTCACAAAAAGTCAATAAAAAGACCAAAAATGGGTTCGAACAAAGAGAGCAAGGGACAACCGAAGGCTGCCCTGGTCTGGCACACCGGACTGTCCGGTGTGCCACCGGACAGTGTCCGGTGCACCAGGGGACTCCAAGCTGAACTCTTCACCTTTGGAAAATCTCAGAGGCGCTTCACTATAATTCACCGGACTGTCCGGTGCACCACCGGACAGTGTTCGGTGCCCCAGGGGAGAGCGACTCTGAACTCTCCAGCTTCGGGAATCCGCTCCGCTAAAATTCACCGGACTGTCCGGTGTAACACCGGACTGTCCGGTGAGCCAGCGGAGCAACGACTACTTCGCGTGCAACGGTCGACTGCAACGCATTAAATGCGCGCCAGCGCGCGCAGAGGAGCAGAGCACGCACGGGTGGTACACCGGACACCCTACAAGGCCTGTCCGGTGCGCCACCGGACAGCCAGGCGGGCCCACAAGACAGAGCTCCAACGGTCGGAACCCAATGGCCAGGTGACGTGGCTGGCACACCGGACAGTGTCCGGTGGCGCACCGGACTGTCCGGTGCGCCATGCGATAGACAGTCTCCCAACGGCCACTTTTGGTGGTTGGGGTTATAAATACCCCCAACCACCCCACATTCAAGTCATCCAAGTTTTGCACCTTCCAACTACTTACAAGAGCTCTAGCATTCAATTCTAGACACACCAAAGAGATCAAATCCTCTCCTAACTCCACACAAAGCTTTAGTGATTAAAGAGAGAGATTTGTTGTGTTCATTTGAACTCTTGCGCTTGGATTGCTTCTTTTTTCTCATTCTTTCTTGCGATCATCTCAATTGTAATCAAGGCAAGAGACACCAATTGTGTGGTGGTCCTTGCGGGGAAGTTTGGTTCCCGTTTGATTGAGAAGAGAAGCTCACTCGGTCCGAGGAACCGTTTGAGAGAGGGAAAGGGTTGAAAGAGACCCGGTCTTTGTGACCACCTCAACGGGGAGTAGGTTTGAGAGAACCGAACCTCGGTAAAACAAATCCTTGTGTCTCACTTCTTTATTCGCTTGCAATTTGTTTTTACGCCCTCTCTCGGACTCGATTATATTTCTAACGCTAACCCGGCTTGTAGTTGTGATTAACTTTGTAAATTTCAGTTTCGCCCTATTCACCCCCCTCTAGGCGACTTTCAATTGGTATCAGAGCCCGGTGCTTCATTAGAGCCTAATCGCTCGAAGTGATGTCGGGAGATCACGCCAAGAGGGAGATGGAGATCGGCGACAAGCCCACTACAAGCCACGGGAAGGCTTCATCGGAAGAGTCCCACAACAAAGGGAAGGGGAAGGAGAAGAAATCCTCTTCCCACAAGTCGCATCGGAGTGGCGACAAGAAAAAGAAGATGAGGAAGGTGGTCTACTACGAGACCAATTCTTCATCGCCTTCCACCTCCGGCTCCGACGCGCCATCCATTACTTCTAAGCGCCATGAGCGCAAGAAGTATAGTAAGATTCCCCTACGCTACCCACGTATTTCAAAGCGTACTCCTTTACTCTCCGTTCCATTAGGCAAACCACCGGTTTTTGACGGTGAAGATTATAATATGTGGAGTGACAAAATGAGGCATCATCTAACCTCACTCCACACAAGCATTTGGAATGTTGTTGAGTTTGGTGTACAGGTACCATCCGTAGGGGATGAAGACTATGACTCCGACGAAGTGGCCCAAATCCACCACTTTAACTCCCAAGCCACCACTATACTCCTCGCCTCTCTAAGTCGAGAGGAGTATAATAAGGTGCAAGGGTTAAAGAGTGCGAAGGAAATTTGGGACGTACTCAAGACCGCGCACGAAGGAGACGAGGTGACCAAAATCACCAAGCGGGAGACGATCGAGGGGGAGCTCGGTCGGTTCCGAATCAACCAAGGCGAGGACCCTCAAGCTATGTACAACCACTTGAAGACCTTGGTGAACCAAGTGCGCAACCTCGGGAGCACCAAATGGGTTGACCATGAGATGGTCAAGGTTATTCTAAGATCCCTCGTTTTTCTTAACCCTACGCAAGTTCAATTAATTCGAGGAAATCCTGGATATACACAAATGACTCCCGAGGAATTAATAGGTAATTTTGTGAGCTTTGAGTTGATGATCAAAGGCTCAAAGAAAATTATCGAGCTTGATGGCCCCTCCACGTCCGGAGCACAACCGGTCGCATTCAAGGCAACGGAGGAGAAAAAGGAGGAGTGTACATCAAGTAGACAACCCATCGACGCCTCCAAGCTCGACAACGAGGAAATGGCGCTCATCATCAAGAGTGTCACACTCGGTTTTAGAAGGCAAACCGAATGCGAACCATGTACGTGCCAGGATCAGCAATTCACATACACAACAGTTACATAACATGGACATCATCACACAGTGCTCAAATAGTATTAAGAAGGGAAATAGTAGTCGATTACATCATATGTCTGAGACATCCACATAGTCTTTACAATAAATCAAAGTGCGGAAAAGAAACGTAGATAAATGCGACCTTCACAGGCAGCTGACTGGGGGTTACCGCTAACCCACACCTAGAACTCATCGTAGTCTTGGAACTCCTAGAAGTCTCCTTCCATGACTTCATCTTCTCCTAAGCAGTGGTTGCAATGCGAACAACCTGGGGGGGGGTTTGGTGTGTAGAGCAAGGGTGAATACACATCAACATACTCAGCAAGCGTCCTGTTTGGCTGTAGTGGACTAGCTTTATGTGGGGGTAAGTCAAGCAGTTGCTTTTAGTTGGTCAGATTATTATTACTAGTAGAGAAAGCCAAGTTTTAGAATTAACCCACATTATTAACCCAAACGTACTCCTTTCCAAACGGAAAGAGTACCACTTACCATTACCAGAGTCAATACCAAAAACCATCAATCTCATTGCCACCTGTAATCCGAACATCTCTGATCAAGTACCACTAATCACTGGAGCTCCCTTGGCCGCTCATAACCGTGAGCACGGCTGATATATCAGTTTCATGACACTCTGCAGAGGTTGTGCACTTTACCCACAAGTTGTGATTCCCTTTCTGCCCGGAGATCATGACTCTCCATTGATCACTACCAAGGTGACCCAGCAGGGATCACTATGTAGCCTTTACAAAGATTCCCCGGGGCTGTAGCCGCCCGTTAGGTTTCCTAAATGTACCGCACTCCTCCCCAAGGGACAAATCAACCTTGGCAGAGCGAGTCGCATACACCGAGCCCCATTGACGGCACGACGGCTAAGCGAACTACACCCCGGTTCCTCTAATTATTCAGCTAAGGGCGTCCCACTCCACCCTCATGGTTGCACTATTTTCCCGGGCGGTCATCCAACGAACAGGTCCTTACGGAGAGGCACTCGAGAAACCGCTCGAGTCCCCTTAAATGACACAAGTATGATATCATAAATAAGAGGGAAAACAACGTATCATAGATAATTCTCATCATGTTCATTGATTAGAGTTGAGCAATAGCATAAGACTAAGCAATAATAATCCAACCCAAATAGGTAAACAAGGACATGAATAAGAAAAGCTAGTAAATCCTTAGGTATTAATGTGTAATGCGGGAGGTGAATTAAAGTATGTATAGGACAGAGATAGGTCAAGGGACACTTGCCTCCACCAACCGACTGCTGCTCAGGGGCTTCTCCTGCGAGTTCTTCGGGCTCTCCGACCGGATCGTTCTCTATGTGAGCGCAAACATACATACATCCACATGTTTAATACAAAAGAACAGTACACCATACAATAGAATGCAGTAAGTAAACAGACGTTCCACGCAAACTCGCAATTACGGTTAAGAGAGAAAGAGGAAAAGACAGTCGAGAAGCGATCACATTACATTATTATAAATTAAACCACTCGTTCGATTGAAGGGCATTAATGCGGACACTACGTTTAGCATAAAGTAAAGTCAAGTTCCACATTTAATTATTATAAACAATTGAAGATGAATGAAAGGGAGTGGTCGCACGTCGAGACGTACGACACGACATTTAGATTGAATTAAGAAGTAAACGACTCGCCGCGCGACAGAGCGCACAACGAGACACTTGCATTAATTATAAAGAGACGTGAGGCAACGCGCGACGAAGCGCACGACGACATACGTCAACAGGGCTGAGTTTAAAGTGGAACGTCGCGCGTCTGGACGCGCAACATCGCACCTTAAACAACCTGAAATTAAAATAGATCGTCGCGCGACGAAGCGCGCGACACAACACTTTAATGAATATAAACTAAAAGAATCGTTGCGCGACGAAGCGTGCGACGCAGCACATTAATAAACACAAATTTAAAATGAATCGTCGCGCGACGAAGCGCGCGACGCAGCACACTAACTAACGAAGTTTGAAATTAACTACAACCAAAAATAATCATCGCGCGCATGGGTTTGCGCACGCGGGAACGCGTTAAGGAGTAAACGGGCCACGCGAGTCACGCCGGGGGCTGGGACGCCGCGCGTAGGGGGCCGAGGCCGCACGTAGGGGGCTGCGCGCCGGGGGCAGGCCGCGCCGGGGAGGGGCAGGGGCAGGCGCCGCCGTGGGGCCAAGGCGGGGGAGGGGCACCGCCGCGGGGAGGGGGCAGGGGCGGGCGCCGCCGCGGGCAGGGGCACGCGCGCAGGGGAGAGAGAGGGGGGGCGCTCACCTCGGGGTCCAAATTCCGGTGATCGCCATCTCCAATCCCTAGGGCACCACGGGGAGAGAGAGGTGGAAGAGGGAGAGGGAGGTTGCTGCGCGGGAAATCCAAATGAGAGAGAGAGGAGAGGAGGGGGCGCATGGGGGGAGGTGTGGGCGCCAGGGGCGCGCAGGGCCGGGCTGGGCCGGACCGGGCCGGGCTGGGTTGGGGCCGAGCCACTTCGCGGGTCAAAACCCACGACACGCACGACCATCAAACAAACTCCAATCGCGAACCGAAAACCGAGACGGGACGAGACGAACACGCAACATCAGACCAAGAAATGTGCTTCGGCATGATGCAACACCCATGACACTTAGGTTTTGTTCATACACGACATGGACACCTATCACTATACTGGTTTGAAATTGGGAGGAAGGAGCGAAACAGGAAGAGAACAGAGAGTAACGCCCGAATTTGGTGAGAGAAAAGAAAAAAAGTCTACCCTCAAATTCAGGGCGTTACAAAGAGTTTCCACCAAATCCTCAAGCAAAGGAGGGGGAAGGATTCAAGCCCCGCTCCAAGAAGGTTTGCTCCAAGAAGGTGCCATCCTTGAGTTGCTTCACTTGAAATCCAAGGAAGTAGTTCAACTCGCCCATCATTGACATCTCGAATTTCTGAGTCATCACCTTGCTAAACTCTTCACAAGACTTTTGGTTAGTAGAACCAAATATTATGTCATCGACATAAATTTGGCACACAAATAGATCACCATCACAAGTCTTAGTGAAAAGAGTTGGATCTGCTTTCCCAACCTTGAAAGCGTTAGTAATTAAAAAGTCTCTAAGGCATTCATACCATGCTCTTGGGGCTTGCTTAAGTCCATAGAGCACCTTAGAGAGCTTACACACGTGGTCGGGGTACCGTTCATCCTCAAAGCCAGGGGGTTGCTCCACGTACACCTCCTCCTTGATTGGACCGTTGAGGAAAGCGCTCTTTACGTCCATTTGGAACAACCTGAAAGAATGGTGAGCGACATAGGCTAAAAAAATACGAATCGACTCTAGCCTAGCCACAGGAGCAAAAGTCTCCTCAAAGTCCAAACCTGCGACTTGGGCATAACCTTTTGCCACAAGTCGAGCCTTTTTCCTTGTCACCACCCCATGCTCGTCCTGTTTGTTGCGGAACACCCACTTGGTTCCCACAACGTTTTGCTTGGGACGCGGCAGCAGTGTCTAAACTTCATTTCGCTTGAAGTTGTTGAGCTCTTCCTGCATGGCCCGTACCCAGTCCGGATCTAGCAAGTCCTCTTCTACCCTAAAAGGCTCAATAGAAGAGACAAAAGAGTAATGCTCACAAAAATTAGCTAATCTAGAGCGAGTGGTTACTCCCTTGCTAATATCACCCAATATTTGGTCGACGGGATGATTCCTTTGAATCATCGCTCGAACTTGAGTTGAAGGAGCCCGTGGTACTTCTTCCTCCTCAACTTGGTCTTCTTGTGCTCCCCCTTGATCACACGCCTCCTCTTGAGGAACCTGTTCATCATCTTGAGTTGGGGGGTGCACCATGGTTGAGGAAGAGGGTTGATCTTGCACTTGGTGTTCCTGTGGTCGCACATCTCCAATCGTCATGGTGCGAATTGCGTCCGTTGGAACATCATCCTCATCTACATCATCAAGATCAACTTGCTCTCTTGGAGAGCCATTAGTTTCATCAAATACAACATCTCTAGAGACTTCAACCAAACCCGATGATTTGTTGAAGACTCTATACGCCTTTGTATTTGAGTCATAACCTAACAAAAACCCTTCTACAGCTTTGGGAGCAAATTTGGAATTCCTATCTTTTTCACTAGAATGTAGCATTTACTCCCAAAAACTCGAAAATATGAAACATTGGGTTTGTTACCGGTTAGTAGTTTGTACGACGTCTTCTTGAGGAGGCGATGAAGGTAGACCCGGTTTATGGCGTGGCAAGCTGTGTTCACAGCTTCCGACCAAAACCGCTCGGGCGTCTTGAATTATCCAAGCATTGTCCTTGCCATGTCTATGAGCGTCCTGTTCTTCCTCTCTACCACACCGTTTTACTGTGGTGTGTAGGGAGCGGAGAACTCGTGCTTGATTCCTTCCTCCTCAAGAAACTCCTCCACTTGAAGGTTCTTGAACTCGGACCTGTTGTCGCTTCTAATCTTCTTCACCTTGAGCTCAAATTCATTTTGAGCTCGCCTTAGAAAGCGCTTGAGGGTCCCTTGGGTTTCTGATTTATCCTGCAAAAAGAATACCCAAGTGAAGCGAGAAAAGTCATCAACAATAACAAGACCATACTTACTTCCTCCGATGCTAAGGTAGGCGACGGGTCCGAAGAGGTCCATATGCAGTAGCTCCAGAGGTCTTGATGTGGTCATCACATTCTTGTTATGATGAGCACTTCCCACTTGTTTACCTGCTTGACAAGCTGCACAAGGTCTATCTTTTTCGAAAGTTACATTTGTTAGACCTAACACATGTTCTCCCTTTAGAAGTTTGTGAAGGTTCTTCATCCCTACATGTGCTAGACGGCGATGCCTCAGCCAGCCCATGCTAGTCTTAGCGATTAAACATGCATCTAGATCGGCCTCCTCCTTCGAAAAATCAACTAAATAGAGTTTGTCGTCTAGTACACCCTTAAAAGCTAATGAACCATCACTTCTTCTAAAGACAGACACATCTACGTTTGTATATAAGCAATTGTAACCCATGTTACATAATTGACTTACGGACAACAAGTTATATCCGAGCGATTCTACTAAAAACACATTAGATATTGAATGCTCGGATGAAATAGCTATCTTTCCTAGTCCTTTAACCTTGCCTTGATTCCCGTCATCGAATATGATTGAGTCTTGGGAATCTTTGTTCTTGACGTAGGAGGTGAACATCTTCTTCTCCCCCGTCATGTGGTTTGTGCATCCGCTGTCGATAATCCAGCTTGAGCCCCCGGTTGCATAAACCTGCAAGGCAAATTAGGCTTGGGTTTTAGGTACCCAACTCTTGTTGGGTCCTACAAGGTTAGTTATAATAGCCTTAGGGACCCAAATGCAAGTCTTGTCTCCCTTGCATTTGGCCCCCACCTTTTTAGCAGTCACTTTTTCATTTTTATATGAAAGAACAAATTTAGCATTGCAAGCATGAAAGACAGTGGTAGATCCATTATACACTTTCCTAGGAGCATGAGACACAAAATTCCTCCTTGATCTACCATTAAAGTTTGAACTTGAAGCAATCATGGCATGAGAGTCAAAAGCATTATAACTCCTATTATAATGAACATTTCTAGAATATTTCCTATCATGGTACAAGAAAGCATGATTCCTTTGAACACTATTAGTCACAGGGGCCTTCCCTTTGTCCTTGGCAGAGATGGGAGCCCTTTGACTTGTTAAGTTCTTGGCTTCCCTTCGAAAGCCAAGCCCATCCTTAATTGAGGGATGTCTACCTACCGTGTAGGCATCCCTTGCAAATTTTAGTTTATCAAAATCATTTTTGCTAGTCTTAAGTTGGGCATTAAGACTAGCTACTTCATCATTTAATTTAGAAATAGAAATTAAATGTTCACTACAAGCATCAACATTAAAATCTTTACACCTAGTGCAAATCACAACATGCTCAACACAAGAACTAGATTTATTTGCTACTTCTAGCTTAGCATTTAAATCATCCTTAATACTTTTTAAGCTAGCCAAAGTCTCATGACAAGTAGATAATTCACATGAAAGCATTTCATTCCTTTTAACTTCTAAAGCAAGAGACTTTTGCACACTTACAAATTTATCATGCTCTTCATATAAAAAATCTTCTTGCTTTTCTAAAAGTCTATCTTTTTCATTCAATGCATCAATTAGCTCATTAATCTTTTCTACCTTAGCTCTATCTAATCCTTTGAACAAGCTAGTGTAGTCTACTTCATCATCACTAGAGTACTCATCACTAGAAGTAGAGTACTTGGGAGTGTCACGAGCGTTTACCTTCTTCTCCTTTGCCATTAGGCAAGTGTGGCGCTCGTTGGGGAAGAGCGATGACTTGTTGAAGGCAGAGGCGGCGAGTCCTTCGTCGTCGGAGTCGGACGATGAACAATCTGAGTCCCACTCTTTGTCGAGGTGTGCCTCGCCCTTCGCCTTCTTGTAGGCCTTCTTCTTTTCCCTTTTCTCGCCTTTCTCTTGTTCCTGGTCATTAGTATTGTCGGGACAATTTGCTATAAAATGACCATACTTACCACATTTAAAGCAGGAGTGTTTCCCCTTCGCTTTGCTCTTGTTGGGATGCTCCTTTCTTCCTTTTAGCGCCGACTTGAAGCGCTTTGAGATCAACGGTTTGAGGCTCGTGAATCGGCATTGGGCCATTTAGCGCCTCATCAACATATCTCGCCTCCTTGATCATCATTCGCCCGCTTACAAACTTCCCAAGTATTTCCTCGGGCGTCATCTTGGTATACCTAGGATTTTCACGAATAGAGTTTACAAGATGAGGATCAAGGACAGTGAAGGACCTTAGCATAAGCCGGACGACGTCATGGTCCGTCCATCTCGT